>CM042536.1:22626903-22744403 GCA_023630585.1 Cranoglanis bouderius
GACGCGCACACGCACAGTGAGATAGACGCGCACACGCACATTGAGATAGACGCACACACGCGCACACACACAGAGAGAGATAGACGCACACATGCACAGTGAGAGACGCACACACCCCGAGTGAGATAGATGCACACACGCACACGCGCAGTGAGATAGACGCACACGCTCACACGCGCAGTGAGATAGACGCTCACACGCGCAGTGAGATAGACGCACACACGCGCAGTGAGATAGACACGCACGCGCAGTGAGATAGACACGCACGCGCAGTGAGATAGACGCACACGCGCACACAGATTGAGATAGACGCGCACACGCACAGTGAGATAGACGCGCACACGCACAGTGAGATAGACGCGCACACGCACAGTGATTATAGACGCGCACACCCAGAGTGAGATAGACGCACACGCGCACATGCACAGTGAGATAGACGCACACGCACAGTGAGATAGACGCACACGCACAGTGAGATACACGCACACGCACAGTGAGATACACGCACACGCACAGTGAGATAGACGCGCGCACACACGCACAGTGAGATAGACACGCGCACAGTGAGATAGACGCGCACACGCGCAGTGAGATAGACGCGCACACGCGCAGTGAGATAGACGCGCACACGCGCAGTGAGGTAGACGCGCACACGCGCAGTGAGATAGACGCACACACGCACATTGAGATAGACGCACACACGCGCACACACACAGAGAGAGATAGACGCACACATGCACAGTGAGAGACGCACACACCCCGAGTGAGATAGACGCACACACGCACACGCGCAGTGAGATAGACGCACACGCTCACACGCGCAGTGAGATAGACGCACACGCTCACACGCGCAGTGAGATAGACGCACACACGCGCAATGAGATAGACGCACCCACGCGCAGTGAGATAGACGCGCACACGCGCAGTGAGATAGACGCGCACACGCGCAGTGAGATAGACGCGCACACGCGCAGTGAGATAGACGCGCACACGCACAGTGAGATAGACGCACACACGCGCACACACACAGAGAGAGATAGACGCACACATGCACAGTGAGAGACGCACACACCCCGAGTGAGATAGATGCACACACGCACACGCGCAGTGAGATAGACGCACACACGCGCAGTGAGATAGACGCACACACGCGCAGTGAGATAGACGCACACACGCGCAGTGAGATAGACGCACACACGCGCAGTGAGATAGACGCGCACACCCAGAGTGAGATAGACGCGCACACGCACAGTGAGATAGACGCGCACACCCAGAGTGAGCTAGACGCACACACCCAGAGTGAGCTAGACGCACACACCCAGAGTGAGATAGACGCACACACCCAGAGTGAGATAGACGCACACACGCACACGCGCAGTGAGATAGACGCACATGCTCACACGCGCAGTGAGATAGACGCACACGCGCGCAGTGAGATAGACGCACACGCGCGCAGTGAGATAGACGCACACGCGCGCAGTGAGATAGACGCACACGCGCACACGCACAGTGAGATAGTCGCACACGCGCACACGCACAGTGAGATAGTCGCACACGCGCACACGCACAGTGAGATAGACGCACACACGCACAGTGAGATAGACGCACAGTGAGATAGACGCACACACGCACAGTGAGATAGACGCACACATCCAGAGTGAGATAGACGCACACATCCAGAGTGAGATAGACGCACACATCCAGAGTGAGATAGACACGCACACGCACAGTGAGATAGACGCACACGCACAGTGAGATAGACGCACACGCACAGTGAGATAGACGCGCACACGCACAGTGAGATAGACGCGCACACGCGCAATGAGATAGACGCACACACGCGCAGTGAGATAGACGCACACACGCACAGTGAGATAGACGCACACACGCACAGTGATTATAGACGCACACACCCAGAGTGAGATAGACGCGCACACGCACAGTGAGATAGACGCACACACGCACAGTGAGATAGACGCACACACGCTCACAGGCACAGTGAGATAGACGCACACACCCAGAGTGAGATAGACGCGTACACGCACAGTGAGATAGACGCACACGCACACACGCACAGTGAGATAGACGCACACGCACAGTGAGATAGACGCACACGCGCACACGCACAGTGAGATAGACGCACACGCGCACACGCACAGTGAGATAGACGCACACGCGCACATGCACAGTGAGATAGACGCACACGCGCACATGCACAGTGAGATAGACGCGCACACGCACAGTGAGATAGACGCACACATCCAGAGTGAGATAGACGCACACATCCAGAGTGAGATAGACGCACACATCCAGAGTGAGATAGACGCACACATCCAGAGTGAGATAGACGCACACATCCAGAGTGAGATAGACGCACACGCACAGTGAGATAGACGCACACGTGCACACGCACAGTGAGATAGACGCACACGCACATACGCACAGTGAGATAGACGCACACGCGCACACGCACAGTGAGATAGACGCACACGCGCACACGCACAGTGAGATAGACGCACACGCACAGTGAGATAGACGCACACGCACAGTGAGATAGACGCACACGCGCACACGCACAGTGAGATAGACGCACACGCGCACACGCACAGTGAGATAGACACGCACAGTGAGATAGACGCACACACCCAGAGTGAGATAGACGCACACGCGCACAGTGAGATAGACGCACACGCGCACAGTGAGATAGACGCACACGCGCACAGTGAGATAGACGCACACACGCACAGTGAGATAGACGCACACACGCTCACACGCACAGTGAGATAGACGCACACACCCAGAGTGAGATAGATGCACACACGCGCAGTGAGATAGACGCACACACGCGCAGTGAGATAGACGCACACACGCGCAGTGAGATAGACGCGCACACGCGCAGTGAGATAGACGCGCACACGCGCAGTGAGATAGACGCGCACACGCGCAGTGAGATAGACGCACACGCACAGTGAGATAGACGCGCACACGCACAGTGAGATAGACGCGCACACGCACACACACACAGTGAGATAGACGCACACACACACAGTGAGATAGACGCACACACACACAGTGAGATAGACGCACACACACAGTGAGATAGACGCACGCACACACGCACAGTGAGATACACGCACACACACACTGAGATAGACACACACAGGTACAGTGAGATAGACGCACACGCACAGTGAGATAGACGCACACGCGCACACGCGCAGTGAGATAGACGCACAGTGAGATGGACGCACAGATGGACATTGTGTTGCTTTCCCGCTACTTTTTTCTTCTTCTTCTTCTTCTTTGTTTTTTTTACTTACTTATATCTACATTGTTATTAATTGTCTAAGATCTTTACTAGCTTTGTATTTATTTTACAGTTAATTAAATATGTTCATTAAACACATCAGATACTTCCACAAAATTGATTAATTATCTTTACGTGCTGCTCATACGTGCGTGTGTGTGTGCGTGTTTGCTAACCCTCCAGGCGAAGAACTGCGGTCAGTTGGAGAACAAGTGGCTGATGATAAACATCCAGAACGTTCAGGATTTCTCCTGTCAGTGTTTAAACCGAGACGTGTGGAGTAACGAGGCGGTGAAAGCCATCATCAGAGAACATTTCATCTTCTGGCAGGTGCTGAAATCAGGCCTCAGTAAACAATAAACAGCTACAGTTGCAATCAAAATTATTCAACCCCCATTGCAAATCAGGTTTATTGTCAAAATTTTACAGACTTTCAGCTGTTTGCGATGAACAAATCAAACAAAAGCAACTGAAATAGTTCAACACAACGAATGCTTCAAGTTTTTCCAAATTCAACTGAAAATGCAACTTATAATGACTTCTCCAGTCTCAAAAATTATTCAGCCCCTTCATGGCAAGCATCTTTAGTACTTAGTAGAGACCCTTTTGCTGTTATGACCTGCTGCAAACGAGATACATAGCCAGACACCAGCTTCTGGCAGCGTTTCTGAGGAATCTTAGCCCATTCCTCATGAGCAATGGCCTCCAGTTCAGTAATATTCTTGGGTTTGCGTGCTGCAACTGCCTTCTTCAAATCAATAACTCAGGTGACTGTGATGGCCCTGTAGAATCTTCCAGGACTTCTTCTGCAACCAAGCCTTGGTGGAATTTGAGGTATGCTTGGGATCATTGTCCTGTTGGAAGGTCCAATGATGCCTAAGCTTCAGCTTCCTCACAGACGGCATGACGTTTTCTCCTAGGATTTCCTGATACTTCAATGAATCCATCTTGCCTTCCACACGCTGCAGAGGATGCAAAGCAGCCCCAGAGCATCACCGAGCCACCACCATGCTTGACTGTGGACAGAGTGTTCTTTCTTCATTCTTCTTTCTCCAGACATACCGCTGATCCATAATTTTGAGACTGGAGAAGTTATTTAACGTTATTGTATTTACAAAAGAATGACCCTTTAAGCACAAGCTGGTTTTATGCTCAATTGTTTTTGTTTGTTTGTTTGTTTACAGGTTTACCATGACAGTGAGGAGGGTCAGCGCTACATTCAGTTCTATAAACTCAACAAATTCCCTTATATCTCCATCCTGGACCCTCGAACAGGTGAGACATACACACACACACACACACACACACACACACACACACACACCAGAACGGTGGGAGGAGCTTAGCAGGCCAGCTTTGCAGGCTGTCTGTCAAACAAGGTGGGTGGGGCAGTGAGCAGGAAGTAGTGATGGGTAAAATAAAATGGCTGTGGCACCTGTAGTTTTTAATGCAGCCTCCTTATATAATAATAAGTTTATTTATTTATTTATTTATTTTTCTAGACGTGTATTAGTTTCTCCTGATCAGTCGGCAATTATAGGATCAACATTTCTAAATATATTTATCAAAGTATCAAAAATATTTACAAACAAAAATGAATACTATACTTGTAATTATGGAAGGAGTTCCAGTGTCGGTGCTTTGTAACAGTTTTCCGCTTCTTTGCGGTTTCTCGGTAACACGATGTAACAAGCTGCACTTTAAAGAAAAAATTTTTTTGTCTTATAAACTTCGAGATGGCCGTATCCTGGGTTCTGATTGGTCCCTAAGCCGTGTAGGTGTCGAGTGGGAAATCGTTGTATGTGTTGTAGTAGCGTCTTTTTTTTAACACTATGTGTGTTATAAAACCTGTACAGTACTGTGCAAAAGTTTTTTTTTTTTTTTTTTGGTACAAACTTTGTTATAGATTTTTTATTTTATGACTTCTACATTATCAAGTCAGTACAAAAAACATTTTAGATTCCCAAACATTAGTTTTCTAGCACAAAATTAAATGTTACAGAAAAAACACAATGAAGGCTGCTGGGTTTTGCTGCAAAAATAAGAAGCGAGTGCGAAAGTCAAAGTCTCCAGAAGAACTGTGTCTGGTTCTGCAAGATGCTCAATAAAACTTACCAGCTCATTTCCTTATAAAACTGCACACATTGTACCAGAGACTATTATTTTTATTTTATTTTTATTTTTTTGCTACACCAAATATTGACTTTGCTTCATTTGCTACTGTTTACTGCTCTTTATATTTTTTAAAAATGTAGAAACATTTAATTTCATTATTTTGAAGGCATCTTTGCTCTACAGCATTTCTTTGCATGTGTCTAAAACTGTCTAAAAATGTGTCTAAAACGCACATCATGTGGAAATATTTTTTTTTCCACATAACCTATTAATTACGGTATTACTGTTAATAAAAATGAGTCATGATGATGATGATTTGATTGTGTCATTTTGCAATAAACAGGTCAGAAGATGGTGGAGTGGAATCAGCTGGACGTTTCCTCGTTCCTGGATCAAGTGACGGGATTTTTAAGGGAACACGGCCAGTTAGACGGACTTTCCAGTCAACCTCCAGCCAAACGTGCTCGCTCTGTAAGAACCTGTGTGTGTGTGTGTGTGTCTGTGTGTTCTAATAATAATGATGATGATGATGATGATGATGATATTATTATTATTATTATTATTATTATTATTGTTACTGTTATTTTTATTATTCAAGGACCTACTCGGAGTTGATATTTTATTCTTAAATGAAACATTTATAGTATGAATATTTACAGGAGCACAGCTTTGCATTAAATAAATATATTTTTACTAAAATACGTAGGAAATATTTCAATATTAAAACGTAAAAGTGATAGAAGATTAAGACAGTGTAATATATGTGGAAAATAATAAATTGTTAAAGAAGATAATAGACAAAAATAAACAACTTAAAAGCAATTTTTAAAAAAATCATATTATGTCATAATAATAATACAAATAACTCCTTAACAAAAATGGCATAAAATCCTATAATACCAATTTTTATTGTTGGAAAAATTATTAGTATTAAATTTGATTATCAGTTAGATCTACAATTTGACCGATTTAAATATTAAATAATTTAAAATGTATTAACTCCTTTAATTTTTTCATCTTCTTAAAGGTTAGGTTTTCACTTTTATTTTTATTTTGTGGTACATTTAAAGAAAAATGTCAGGATTATATGGAGAATAATGCGTAATGATTGTAATAAAACGTAATTAAATGTGTAATAACAATCACCTAAATTGTGTCTCTGTGCAGTTTTTCTGCACAATTTGGAAATCTGCCAACAATAAAATAAAAGTTTACACTAAAATGCTGGAATGTTCTTAATATTAAGGCTAATATGCAAAGTGTGTGTTCGGTCGTGGCTGTAATGTTCTTCTGATGTTCCTCTCAGGAGAGTTTGATTGATGCGAGTGAGGACAGTCAGCTGGAGGCGGCTATCAGAGCGTCTCTACAGGAAACACACTACGACTCCAGGCAGGAGAAAGCGGAGTCGGAAAACGACTCGGACGCCGAGGCCTTCTCCGACAGCGAGGGCATGATCTCAGTGGACGGATCAGACGACGAGGGAGGAGGGAAAGACTCCATAGACGGAAACACGTCGTCAGAACAGGCCCCGCCCACTTCCTCAGATAGTCCCGCCCAGAACAGGAAGTCTCCGCACAAAGAGTCAAACCACAGAAAAGAAGAGAGCAAGAAAAACCATGTGGAGCCGCCGCCTCGGCCGAGCCACAAACACTCAGAGTCACAACAACGACAACACCAACGTCATCACAACCAAAGTCACAAAATCACAACATCCCAAAGCACACAGCCTGAAGATAACGGTACATACAACCTGCTTCTCCGTTAAACTCATAAATAAATCATAAATTATTAAAAATCTGTAAACTATTATGTTTAAATATCTTCATATTCGTTACTGCAGTTCAACATAAAGCCACCGGGGGGCGATGATGTATTAATAATGAATATCAGTAACTACACAAATGGATTCCTCCTTTCTCCTCATTCTTCTCCTCATCCTCCCTTTTTTGTTTTTCTTTCTCCCCCTTCTTCTCCTCATTCTTCTTCTCCTTCTTTTCTTCCTTCACCTCATCATTCTGCCTATTCTGCGTTCTTCTCCTTCTCCTCCTGCTTCTTCTCGTTGCCTCATCCTCCTCGTTTTTGTCCCTCGTCCGCTTCCTCCTCCATCATCTACATCTCCTTCTTCACCTCTTTCTTCTTCTTTTCCTTCTCTTCTTCCTAGGTGTTCTCCACCTCCTTCATCTTCTCCTTCCCCCTCCTCTGCATTCTTCTCCACCTCTCTTTCTTCCCCTTTCTTCTCCTTCTTCTCATCTTTCTTCTGTTTCTTGTCTCCGCCTCCTTCTCGTACTTCCCCTTCTTCTTCTTTTTTCTCCTTCTCCTCTTTCTCCTCATTTTCCTTCTCCTTCTTCTTCTCCTCCTCCCCCTCTGCCTTCTTCTTCTCCTTCTCCTCCTCCTCTTGTTCTTCTCCTCATTCTCCTGCTGCTTCTCCTCCTCCTCCATCTTCTTTTCCTCCTTGTCCTCATTCTCCTCTTCCTCCTTCTTTTTTTCCCTTCTTTAAATTATTAAAATAAGTCTTTAAATCTTTTAAAAAGAAAAAAATCTCCCTGTTATGTTCCCCGCAGGTCTCTGTGCCCCTGGCCCCTACAGGCCACGCCCCCGCTGTATTTTGATTGGTTTGTTTTGTTTTAAGGTCCAAAGGCTCATCTAATGCTGAGATACCCAGATGGTCGAAGGGAACAGGTAGTGTTGTCAGCTAATGACAAGCTCATGGTATGTAAGATTCCAAAATCCCCGAAAACTTAACAAAGTGTGTTTTTGTCTGTTTGTTTGTTTGTTTTTATGTGTAGTGTGTAACATCTTACCGAACGCTGCTGTTGTTCTCTCCCCCCCCCCAGGCTCTGGTGAGACACGTCCAGTCCAATGGATATCCGAACGAACGCTTCGAACTTGTTACCAACTTCCCACGGCGGAAACTGGCTCATTTGGACTATGACATCACGCTACAGGAGGCGGGGCTTTGCCCTCAGGAGACTGTGTTTGTGCAGGAGAGGAACTAACTAACCCCGCCCGCTTCATTTTGTTCGTTTTCATACTCGTCCCTCACCTGTCGTTCTCCATGGAGCCGAAGAGGACCGCGTTCCCTCGAAACGGACCACACGTTCATATTTATTTGTGAATATCTCAGCGCATCCCTGCTCCTTCCGGGTCTTTTTTGGTTTTCCGAACAATAATCATGGAATAATTTTGAGATGATAAGAATTCAGTCAGGTTCAGCCAGTGACTTCGGGTCAGTTAACGAGTGACTTTAAAAGAAATCAAATCATTTATTTCTGTGAGGATTTAAACCCTGAACTGTTTCAAAACCGTTTGTGACATGCCCTTGTCTGCTTCCCCATTGGTCGAGTCCCCATTGGTCGAGTCCCCTTTGGTCAAGTCCCCTTGTGGCCTTATCAAGTGCTCAAATGAAGTTCAGCAAAAAAGTAAACATGAGCAATAAAATACGCCACACAATATTCCACAGTATACTTTCTAAATATTTTATTACTCCAAATCATCATCCACATGTACATAACAACGTGTGAAACATATTCTCTGCTAGCTAGCTAACTAGCATGCTAGCTAATGAGCAAACCAGCTGGTCTCCCTCTATAGCTAGTTTGCAAGTTAATCTCTTTTTGTACATGGTTAATAAAAATAATTAAACACAAATCCGCACCAAAAAAAAAAAAGTCCTGGTTTTTGTCGCCGATGTTGGCGCGCTGAGGGGAAGTCGGCGACGGCATGCGTTCACGCAGCTCTCGTGGCTCAGCGATGGATTGAGCTGGAACGGATCTTCAGACTTCAGAGGAGTCGTCAAGAACTTCAACTGGTCAGCACGGAGCAGCGATGGTGTGGGAGGTTACATTTATAGTGAAATTTCTGTCTCTTTTTTATATGCTGCATCATTTCCACAAAAAGATGTCGATTCTCAAATATAACCGGGGAAAAAAAAAGAGGAAGTGTGGGTTTGTGTGTCGTTTGGTTTAATTGTTTTATTAATGGAATTGTGCAGTGTTTAATCACAGTTACAGGAGTGTTACTATTTCATATCCAGCACGTTGGTTTGTTCCTGTATGGAATTACAGTAATTATGAACTTCTGAAAGTTTTTCCGAAAGCTCCTAGTGAATAGTAGATGACGTCACATTACAAACACAACCGGAACGACGGCAGCGGCTTCCACAGGTAAAGTACTCAGGAGTGATATAAGTATCAGGAAACTGGGGAAAAAAAATAAGGAAAATGATGAAGCGGAGTTATTGTTACCACCTGGAAGTTGATTATTTTCCTATAACTGCACTTTCCCAAGTGTTTTATTCCTCTTACACCTCGTACATTCCTCTTAATTTTCTATAACAGCAGCTCTGACAGTAGTGCAGATGCGAATCACAGGTTTATATTAATGCACTCCTTCTAATACTTAATTGTTGATCTGTAAGAATACTTTTATTTAACACATATTGAAGGAGTCTCCAGTGTCAGCGCTTTGTAACAGTGAGAGGTAAAGCTGTAACTTTAGGTTTTCCGACATCTTCAGGACAGAGGAGTTTACGCTTCTTTGCGGTTTCTCGCCAACACGATGTAACAAGCTGCGTTTTTTGTGTTATTAACTGTAAGAGAGAGAGAATGAAGAGAGACTGCTGAGGGGACAAGTGTTTATAGCTGCTATAACGTAAGTGAGAAACGGGAACTAACCTGTAACATTAAATGTAACTATAAACAGATAAAATGTATGACTTTTTTTTTAATGGATAAAAATTGTAATTGTTGGTAAACCGCTGTAATGTAAGAGGAATAAAACACTGTTATAGGAAAACAATCAACTTCCTGTGATCTCTATACTATCTCAGCTGAAATTATTTTAAACATTTTTAATATTATCGCAGTTGTAATTTTATGAAAATCTAATTTTATGACACTTTAATTTTTAAACAAATCATTAAGAGCTACAGACTTGTACATCAAATCACTTTGATTTTCAAAAAGTCACTCGCCACACCTTTATTTTCCAAGACCACATTTTTCTTTTTTTTTCTTTTTTCCCAAAAGCCTCAGCCTGGCATCTCAGTGTGTGTGTTGGAAATGGGAAGCTAAAAGCAGTACATTTTTATAAGCAGTATTTTATTTAAAATTACAATTGTCATTTTATCGTGTGTTAAAGTTCTCCCTGAACCTGCAGCTGTCGCTATCATGCGTCCAAAACCTGAATATTGTATTGACTGGAATACACTGAAATAAGGAGCCTCGGATCTTGGCTTTGGAGCGTGATAGGAACGTCAGATTTGGATTCCTGTCTAAGTCTCAGCCTCCTTAACCTATAGTGTGAATTTGGTGAAAATCGGATGAAGTTGAATTTCTTGCCCCAAAAAACACAACCTCTTACAACCCTTACTGTTTTTTTCGTCGAAAAATCCGACTTTCTCAGATTTTCCCCAAATTCACACCACAGATTAAGGAGGTTGAGACTTATACAGGAATCCAAACTTGATGTTCCTATCACTCTCCAAATCCGAGATCCGAGGTTCTCATTTTCAGTGTATTTCAACTGTAATGGGTTTCCATACAGGAACATACAGAAACACCATGACTTTTATGGAAGTGCGAGGGCTTAGTATTTTGAGGTTCTTGTGAGTGCAAGTCCACAAATTTGGTATCATTTTGTTCGTATGGACTTGTGCTTTATGCTGCAACCCCGTTTTCCCAGTGTACAGACCTCCTAAGTTCACATATTACTTTAGGATTGGTGAATGGAAATAATTTTTTTAAATTCACAAAAGTCCAGGGACTGATCATGAGGTTGTTCCTGAAGTGTTTTATTCCTCTAACAACACAGAAATTTACCAATGATTACCACATTTTATTTATTAAACAACGACATGCCATACTTTTTTATATTGTTCTAGTTCACACTTACGTTATAGCAGTCTTTCCCTCACCAGCCTGTCTTTATTCTCTCTCTAAAAAAAGCAGTTCGTTACATCACGTTACCGAGAAACCGCAAAGAAGCGTAAACTCCTCCGTCCTGAAGAAGTCGGAAAACTTAAAGTTACAGCTTTACATCTGACACTGGAGACTCCTTCCATACATGTTAAATAGACACATTTCTCTTCACAGAAAACTTCACGTCCATGTGAACCAGCTGTTGCTATAGAAACGATAACGCGTCAGAACGAGTGCGTTAATATAAACCTGTGATTTGAAGCTGCGCTACTGTCAGAGCTGCTTATATAGAAAACTAATCAACACCTTCTGCCCAATCACAATCCAGACCTCGGCAGCAGCAGAGGTGTAAATGCTGCATGAGTTTTCTACACAGAATTGTTCCCTTCCTCACGTCTTAATCACACACTTTTGTGAGTCTGTGTGAAATATCACAGGGCGGTGTGTGAATCCTAACACGTTGTGTAACTGTAGTTCCAGAGGGTTAATATACAGTAACGTGTTGTTTTGCAGTCTCTCTGTGGTGTGGATTAAAGCTCTGCTTACAGACAGGAGACAGCAAAGAAATTAAAGTCAGAGACTACAGGAGAATTTTTATTTATAAAAAGAAAAAAAAAATAGATATCACCATTAACAACTGGCAGTTGATTACTGACATTTTTACAAGTATTTATTTCTTTCTTTGCTTGTTTGTCTGTGTATATATATATATATATATATATATATATATATATATATATATATATATATATATATATATATATATATATATATATATATATATATATATATATATACAGGTGCATCTCAATAAATTAGAATGTCGTGGAAAAGTTAGTTTATTTCAGTAATTCAACTCAAATTGTGAAACTCGTGTATTAAATAAATTCACTGCACACAGACTGAAGTAGTTTAAGTCTTTGGTTATCTTAATTGTGATAATTTTGGCTCACATTTAACAAAAACCCACCAATTCACTATCTCAACAAATTAGAATATGGTGACATGCCAATCAGCTAATCAACTCAAAACACTTGCAAAGGTTTCCTGAGCCTTCAAAATGGTCTCTCAGTTTGGTTCACTAGGTAAGCCACAAACATTCATTGCCAAAGAAGCTGGCTGTTCACAGAGTGCTGTATCCAAGCATGTTAACAGAAAGTTGAGTGGAAGGAAAAAGTGTGGAAGAAAAAGATGCACAACCAACTGAGAGAACCGCAGCCTTATGAGGATTGTCAAGGAAAATCGATTCAAGAATTTGAGTGAACTTCACAAGGAATGGACTGAGGCTGGGGTCAAGGCATCAAGAGCCACCACACACAGACGTGTCAAGGAATTTGGCTACAGTTGTCGTATTCCTCTTGTTAAGCCACTCCTGAACCACAGACAACGTCAGAGGCGTCTTACCTGGGCTAAGGAGAAGAAGAACTGGACTGTTGCCCAGTGGTCCAAAGTCCTCTTTTCAGATGAGAGCAAGTTTTGTATTTCATTTGGAAACCAAGGTCCTAGAGTCTGGAGGAAGGGTGGAGAAGCTCATAGCCCAAGTTGCTTGAAGTCCAGTGTTCAGTTTCCACAGTCTGTGATGATTTGGGATGCAATGTCATCTGCTGGTGTTGGTCCATTGTGTGTTTTGAAAACCAAAGTCACTGCACCCATTTACCAAGAAATTTTGGAGCACTTCATGCTTCCTTCAGCTGACCAGCTTTTTGAAGATGCTGATTTCATTTTCCAGCAGGATTTGGCACCTGCCCACACTGCCAAAAGCACCAAAAGTTGGTTAAATGATCATGGTGTTGGTGTGCTTGACTGGCCAGCAAACTCACCACACCTGAACCCCATAGAGAATCTATGGGGTATTGTCAAGAGGAAAATGAGAAACAAGAGACCAAAAAATGCAGATGAGCTGAAGGCCACTGTCAAAGAAACCTGGGCTTCCATACCACCGTGCCACAAACTGATCACCTCCATGCCACGCCGAATTGAGGCAGTAATTAAAGCAAAAGGAGCCCCTACCAAGTATTGAGTACATGTACAGTAAATGAACATACTTTCCAGAAGGCCAACAATTCACTAAAAATGTTTTTTTTTATTGGTCTTATGAAGTATTCTAATTTGTTGAGATAGTGAATTGGTGGGTTTTTGTTAAATGTGAGCCAAAATCATCACAATTAAAAGAACCAAAGACTTAAACTACTTCAGTCTGTGGCATTGAATTTATTTAATACACGAGTTTCACAATTTGAGTTGAATTACTGAAATAAATGAACTTTTCCACGACATTCTAATTTATTGAGATGCACTTGTATATATATATATATATATATATATATATATATATATATATATATATATATATATATATATTTTTTTTTTTTTTTTCTTATCATATTTTTTATGATCTTTTATTTTCATTTCATTTCACGGTTCAGCTCTAACTCTCCAAAAGCCTTTCACAGACCTGTTTGCTGAAATATTCATTTTCTTATTGTTTCTTAACTGGAGTATACAGTTTAACACAAATCCAACATTTATTAAGATTTTGAGAAATTTCTCTGTAATATCATTCCAAAAATATGGATAGGAACAAACGTGTACAGTTGTATAAAGATGTATAAAATTGTACACATTTCATTCATGAATCTAAACACTGATATTTTTGGTTCTAAATAAAGAAAGCAGTACATTATATATATATATATATATATATATATATATATATATATATATATATATATATATATATATATATATATATATATATATATATATATATTTTTTTTTTTAAATATAATGAATAACTTTGTCTTTTTGGTTTGTAAAGATATTGATGGATGTGTGGATGTGCTCGCACTGCAGAAATCAGGATTTTTTTTTTTATTTACGCAGAGTATCAGAACAAAGTCTTCTTCAGAGTTGATAACTTTCAGATAATGAAATTAGATGTGAGTGGGCAAAAAATGCTAAAATAAACACATTTCTGCAGCTGTTTAAACGGACAGGCCACTGACCTGCAGCGCAGAAGACTTCAACTTGGACTCCAAACTCACACATTTCTAACCTAAAAAATAAAATATAATCATCTAAAAACTACAAAAAAAACCTTTTTTGAAAAGCTTTCTAAAGCCCCGAATAAAACAAATGTTTCATTTATATATAACTTTTTTTAATGTATGGAATGCAGCATAACATTTATATATTAAATATATATTTATATTAAAAATGTATATTTTAACTAGATGATGAGATTAAAAAGAATTACATTTACATAACATAAATAAAATAATAATAAATTCATTAATACTAAATACAAAAAATATAAATAGCATTAAGTACTAAAGAAAATTAAATAGTATTGCAAAATTGTATTACATTCTATTCATATAAATAAATATAATATTGAATATTTATAATGAATGCTAAATACAATGATATTATTGCTTTTATATAAAAATAATGTTAATATTAAATATTATTACAAAATAAATATTATATAATATTACATTTCTATAGTATTAAAACCAAAACAACATTTTTATCATGCAAGAACATTAACTGCAGTTGTAAAAAATAATAATAATAATAATAAACATTTAAAAACCCATTTAAAGCTCACAGAATCTGTTTGAGTGTAATTTAATAAATAATAAATAGCTGCAAGAATTGAGAGCAACCTGATTCACTTTCTCAGAAGTTAGTTAATGTGTTACTGCGTTAGCTTTTAGCTCTTTAGCATGCTAACGCAATGCTAATGTGACACACGCAAGCTGAATGAAACACATTCACACCATGTTGCTTTTATTAAAGAAAGAAAGAAAGAAAGAAAGAAAGGAATGGAGTGCATATATTTGATTGTGCACAGGAAGCACAATCACACAGCAGTGTTAGTGCACTCGTCCGAGGTGTTGTGTTGTGTTGTTGTGTTGTGTTGTGTTGCATTGTGTTGAATGAACTTTACTCTGTAAACACTTAAACACAAGACCGCAGCGTTTTTGGCCTGAACACTGAAAGGAATTAAGCGCATCGTAGATAAACCTGATGACCTTTCACCCTTGTGTAAAAAAAGATGAATGCAGGATCTTCAAAGTAAAAAGGATAAATACAAAATAAATAAGAATAATGAAGTTAATGTTAATGCAAATGTTATGCAAATAAATTTCCAAAATAATCCTAAAATATTCCTGTTTTTTTTTTTTAAAGAATCCTTTATATTAAACAGAGTTAAAACCACACGTGTGAAAAATCCACGCATGAAACCTACAGAATGTCCCGTTCACACACCTTCTTTACTTCATCACAAAAAAGTGTGATGCTCCTAACACACATTATAATCCTAAAAAATACAATTTGAGATGACTATAAAACAAATATAAATAATATTAATGGGATCATAGCAGTAAATAAGAATAATAAAATTAAGTCTGTTAATAAATGATGGTATATTGATAATAATATCTTATCTAAATAATAAACAGCCTAGACATTTCTACACATTTTTAATGATTTCAAATTTGAAACTTGTTTTATTGTTTTTGTAGATACTTTTAACAATTTTATTTATTTCTTAAGGGAAATTATCCACCATTAGAACCAGAAAATGTCAAGGTGGAAATGAGTACAAAAATGTCTGAAAAAATAGATTTAGTAATAATTTTGCGTTTGGATATTAAGGTGAGATTGGTATGTGTGTGTGTGTGTATGTATATATATATATATATATATATATATATATATATATATATATATATATATATATATATATATATATATATATATATATATATATATATATATACACACACACACACACACACACACACACACACACATATATATGTATGTATATATATGTTAATATTTGGTAGAGCCACCTTTTACTGCAATAACAGCTTTAAGTCTTCTGGGATGGGTATCGAGTGGCTTTACACACAGTGTTGGAGTGATTTTGTCCCATTCTTCCAGGTTGTTCAGGTTGGTTGGGGATGGATGGTGCTCAATTCAAGATTCTTCATGGGATTGAGATGAGTGACTGTAGGACATTTACCTTTTTGTTCTTGAGCCACTTCGATGTTCCTTTGGCCTTCTGCTTGGGATCATTGTCCTGCTGCAAGGTGAATTTCCTCCAAAACTTCAGTTGTTTAGCAGATTGAAGCAGGTTCTTTTGCAGTATTTCCATATATTTTGCTCCATCCATTCTTCCTTAAGTTCTAACAAGTTGGCTGGTCCCTGTTGATGAGAAACATCCCCACAGCACGATGCTGCCACCACCACACTTCGCTGTAAGGATGGTGTGTCTTGAGGCGTGGGAATGTTTAGGTTTGCGCAGCCAAGTCACTCTCATGCTTTCAGATGGTACTTTTTGGTACTTTTTTTTAACGGCTTTTTTTCTGCCACCCTCTCATACAAGCCAGTGTTATGCAGTGCTCCTTATATGGTTGACTGGTGCACCATTACTCCACTCCAACCACTAAACTCTGGAGCTCCTTTAAAGTGATTGTTGGCCTCTCTGTGGTCTCCTTGTTTGAGCCCTGAGTTTTGAGGGGTGGCCTTTTCTTGGCAATGCCTGGGTGGTGTGGTGTAGCTTCCACTTCCTGATTATTGATCCAACTGTGCTCACTGGGACATCCAAACACCTGGATATTATTCTGTACCCTTTCGTTAATCTATGCATTTGTATGACTTTTTCTGTAACTTCTGTAGAAACTCTTTGGTCTTCAGTTTCCTTCAGATTCACAGCCTGACCAATGGGCCTTTAATGAAACTTTAATGATTCAGAGGTGGATGCCAATGGTACGGTAATTGTGTCCTCGTTAGGGCGATTTCTTTCATCGGTGTAAACTGGGAGCTTCCACAGCGCAGGGGTTCAATACTTATGCAAGCAAGATATTAAAATTTTTTTCTTGAAAATATTTCCCAACATAAATCCAATGTCACTTTAAAATACTTGATTCTCAGTGTTTTAAAATAAAATTTCTGAATACTTTTGCAAGGCACTATATATATATATATATATATATATATAGTTGTTCTACTCAGGGAGAAGAGAAGGAATTATTTCTGTTCTATATGTGATGAGGCGTAATAAACACATACTGAACACGTAAGGACAGTTCTGACCTCAGACGCATCTGGGTTTAACTTTTTGACCTGTGATTATGGCACTGCTGAAAACCCTCTTATCTCCTGCCAATATTGAGAGGTCAGGGGTGAAAGTTTGCATATTCCTGAGCGACGTGCCAATCGACTCGTTCTGCACGAGTGTGAGTTTGGGAGTTATATACTGTACTGTAGGTTATATTATTATTATTATTATTATTATTATTATTATTATTATTATTATTGGTGTTGTTATTATTTCACTCTTTCGAGAAAATGCAGAATCTTTGCCACAATTTACTTTTTCGTGTATAATTATAGTCACTGTGTGAGTTTGTTATTAGTATGTTTGTGTATTATTATTATTATTATTATTATTATTATTATTATTATTATTATTATTAATTAGTTAATTAATTAATTAAGTACTTAATTAAATTACATAGAATCTGCTTCCATTTGGTTGCAATAACAAAATAATTTAAAGTATTTTTTTCTTAATGAGCGATAACTTCTTGCCAAGAAACTGATCAACAAACTGATTGAAATTAACAACACCAGTGTGATAGTTTATATCTGAAAACAAATACAAAAAATTGTTTCAGAGAAAGTTTCATTTAAATAGCTTTTGTTGACTCATACTTGTAGTATTGTTGTGTTCATCTGATCAAATGCTCTCTAGAGCGTATATGTCCTGCTCTACAGTAGAAGCTCATTAGCAGTAAACATGCTTCATCAGTGTGGTTTTTTCCAACCGTTACTTGGTGGAGAATAATCAGTTGGAGTTTATTCAGCAGAGTTTGTGTGAATTGGCACTTTTGTGACTTTTCTGATTATGAGACTGAGCTTACACTCTTCTATCACCAGTAACGAATGTTAAGAATGTTAAGCAGTGAGCAAACACTGGAGCTACACAATAAAATAACAGATAAAGAGTTAGTTTCAGATAAAAGCAGAGGGAAAAATTTGACAAATTCTCAAATCTTATCTGAAATCGTGAGTCGAACGAGTTGCAGACAGACAGACAGACAGGTAGCAGACAGACAGCAGACGGCAGGCATGTAGATGCTTTGTCTGGTTTTATGACTCATTTTTATGCTTCAGTAGATGCTCCCACATGGACACCATAAAGAAAAACAGCTTATGCTTTGTTCATTAGAGATCTAAGTCTACACTATATGGCCAAAAGTATGTGCACCCCTGGCCATCACATCTATACGTGCTTGTTAAACATCTCATTCCAGATTTATTCCCCCTTTGCTCTTATAATGCGCTCCACTCTCTCTTCTGGGAAGGCTTTCCACTAGATTTTGGGGCGTGGCTGTGGGGATTTGTGTTCATTCAGCTACAAGAGCATTAGTGAGGTTGAGGTCAGGTGCTGATGTTTGGTGAGGAGGCTCCAGTTCCAGTTCATCCCAAAGGTGTTCAGTGGGGTTGAGGTCAGGGCTCTGTGCAGGACACTCCAGTTCTTCCACCTTCTTCCAACCTTCACACACCACGTCTTCATGGCGCTTTGTGCACTTTGTGTCATGCTGGAACAGGTTTGGGCCTCGAGGTTTGAGCGTACAGAGACATTCTATACAATTGTGTCGTTCCAACTTTGTGGCAATAGTTTAGGGAGGAACCACATATGGGTGTGATGGTCAGGGGTGCACATACTTTTGGACATATAGTATATAAAATTAAATAAAATGTAATTAAATGAACACTGGGCATTGTAGACTCATTTATATTTATATTCTGATGTAATTTACAGGATGCTTTGGTTCCTGTCCAAAATGATGCAAAAGGTAATAATATTATTATTATTAGTATTAGTAGTATTAGTAGTATTTGTGATTCAAAAGGCTCCTAGGTGACACAATGTATGGGGGGGGGAAATCAATAATATTGTGAAATTCTGTACCAGATATCCTTCATTCTGTATTTTCCAGCATTGCTTCATGTACTGTGTTTTGTGTGTGTAACGTTGCATGGTCTTGACCTCATGATAACATGGAGTTAAGTTCATGCCTGGCATGTACAATCACAAAAAAAATCCTTTGAAAGAAATGAAAAGAATGTCACATTCTGAGTGTGTAAGCGACGCTGATAAAGAGCTCAGCGATGTGCTCCTTTGTAATGATTTGCTATGAAATTTCAGCTCCTGTGTTGTGTAATATTGACCGTGTACACATCAGACCACTGCACCAAAACGCCATGGAGAATCTGACAACGTGCATGAGGATTACAATTATTCTCAACACCTTTTCTGCTTTTCACCAAATTAAAGAGAGCTTTAACAATCATGTGACGTATAAAAAAAAAAAACATGACTTTGTTGTTGTAGCAGAAATTTAACAATAAAACTACTTCAAGCATTGAAATGACTCCACACTGCTGCTGAGTTCTGGATTGTGATTGGTGTTGATTAGTTTTCTATAACAGCAGCTCTGACAGTAGCACAGCTTCAAATCACAGCTTTATATTAATGCGCTCATTCTAATACGTTATCTTTTCTATAGTAATGGCTCATTCACAGGGACTCATACGTCATACGCTCCGCATAAACGTGCTTTCAGATAGTGAAGTTTTCTTAAAGTAAGGAGAAGATTATGTAACATTTATGGAAGGAGTCTCCAGTGTCAGCGCTTTGTAACAGTCAAAGGTAAAGCTGTAACTTTAAGCTTTCCAACATCTTCGGGACAGAGGAGTTTACGCTTCTTTGCGGTTTCGTAGTAACATGGTGTAACAAACTGTGTTTTTTTTTTGTCTATTAAAAAAAGAGAATAAAGAGAGGCTGGTGAGGGAACGATTGTTTATAGCTGCTATAACATAAGTGAGAACAGGAATGAACTTGTCTCACCGACATTCCACAACATTAAATGTAACTATAAATGAATAAAAATTATGACCTGTCATTCTTTAATAAATAATGTAAGAGGAATAAAACACTCGGGGGGCTGTTAGAGGAAACTATATCAACTTCAGGGTGGTAACAGTAACTCTCTCACACACACACACACACACACACACACACACACACACTGGTCTTTCATGACAGATAATAAATATTAGAAATGTAGATATTTTAGTGTTATCACAAAGTTCAGAGATTAACAGTAAAAGACAGTTCAAAATGTTGCATCTTATAAATATTTAGTATTTACACTAACTTATATAAACATCCTGAAATAATTTGCAGCTTCTAGTATCTTGTATTAGAGAATATTTGCCTTTAGAACAGCTTTTGGATTGTCTTTACTTGAGATCTGATCAAGAAACCCAAACTTATTTTAGAAATAATTTTCAGTTGATTACAAGTACATTTCTGGGGTTTCTCCCCATTAAAAATATAAAGGGGGTACAAACTTTTGCACTTAAGTGTACTGTACAGCATAAAGAAGCTATATAAATAGTAAAGAACATTGCTTAACCCAAACCTCTCCTTAGGCGACATAGTGCCCTTGTGGTATTTTGGAACTGAGCCTGTGATTGTGTAATGTGCCGTATTGCATATCTATTAGAAATTCTAGATTTTTGCTAATATGTGTGTAAATCTGGGCCTTATACAGGTATATATCATATCTGAATCTCTGAATCCCTTATAAAAACTCTCTCTTGTACTTTCCTCGTTAAAGTACAGAACCTCCCTGTGAAATTGTCATGTGTTTACAGAAGATGGAATAAAAAATGGACTTTCCCTGGAATTTTCCAAAAGAAATCGCAAACTGCTTCCTCCTGAACATGTAGTGCACTACACGGTGTGTAGAAGACCATTATTTTACACACCCTATTTAGTGCTGTTATGTAGTGACTACAGGGTGATTTGTGATTATGCCCACACCTCCTCCTGATCCTGACTCCACCCCCTCAGCTCTAGGCTCCCTATAAAGGTTCCCATGCTGTCACACACAGTGTCTGCTGCATCCAGGAGTCCAGCATGAAGCTGTTCATCATCTGCGCCACACTGTCCTGCCTCGGTAAGGCAATACATTTTGTACCAAGTGTGTTTTAAAAGGTTAGACTAACTGTAAAACTCTGTGTAGATGGCTGTGTTTGAATCTGAATTATAACATGGACTTATTTTGAGATATTGTGTAGGATCTGTAGTCTTTTCACCAGATAAACATAAAAATATCTTCACCACTTTATGAACTGCTATAACTATCTGCTCCTACTGCGTTATTTTCATTGCTAATGATTTGCTCTGAACTTTCAGCTCTTGTATTGTGAAACATCGACTGTGTGAACACACGTACAGCTCAGACCACTGCACCAAACCTCCACTAAACCCACACAAAGAAGAACATTCTGATTAGAATTAGATTATAACATATCAAACGTTTCACACATCACGCAGCTGCTTAAGTGGATTTTCTGATTATTAAAATAACCTGTGTGTAGTTCACCAGGGATAGAACATGCAGACTGAAGTGTTTTCTTTGCTGTCAAATGTAATACGATGTAACATAAAAGCAAGAGATAATATAAAAATTAAAAATAAAAACTCTAATATGATGATATACAATGTGAATGAGAAGATTTTACAAGCATTGAAATAAATCTAATAGGAGTCTAGTGTACTGCCAATATATTACTGCATGGTTAGTCCTAGTTGTAATTATCACATTAATCACGGCAATACAAACTGGCTTCCGCACTCATTATTCAGCAGCATGTAGAATAGCACTTGATCCAGCACTGACTGTTATTTTACTTTTTTTTAATATATATATATATTTTTATATCGTGCTGCAACAGTTACTCGTGCGTAAAACGTAGCAAAACCATGAGACACTAAATCGAGGTCATGAAATCGTTATGTGATCGTTGTGAGCGATTTTGTCATGCTTGTAATTTGATGAATTGACAGTGTTTGTGTTAATTCGATGCATTCTCCTGTAAGGAAAACGTGTCCAAGGTGTGAAGGATAATGTGACCAAGCACCCGTCTGCTACGCTTACAGAGAAACTTTAAGTTCATTCATCATTTTATCCATAAAAAATTTTCACTCCTTGATGTAAGTGATGTCTCTGATTATGAAATGTCTCCTGCAGTGTCGTGGACTATAAAGTGACGATATTATTAATTCATCTATAGTGCCATATCTGTGTATTTAATGCTGTTCTCGAATGACATTCCATAGTGTGTGTGAGTGTATTTACAGCCAAAACATACATATCAGCGTGACATATTGTAATTACATCAAACTGTCAGACAGTGGCGCTGGACTTAACACTGCTCCTCATGTTTCTTGCATATATTAAGATCAGAATCGAGCGTAACTGAGACACGTCTTTGTTTCAGACAAACTCCTTCAAATCCTGATGGTGTCACAGATGTCTGTGGATGAGAGTCAAGGGGGAGGGGCATTTTCTTTTTGGGTGGGAGGGGCATACTCTGTCTCCCCTGTCAATCACAGCGACACTAGTCAATCGGAAGTAGTTATTTTACCGTTAAACTACACAAACAATCCTCTTGATATTTTTCCAAACTGATTAACCGATTAAAATAAAATAAAAACAAAATAAAACAAAACCCTCCATGTCACTGCCTTGAAAAGGAGAAAGTTTAATAACAGATGTCTTACTTTGTGTCCCATGAGATGAACGTGAATGATGTTTTACTCTTTTGATTGTGATTAATATCTTGTCATTTCAGCCCTAGCGCAGGCTGCACCCCAGGACACAAAGATCAGATGGTGTTTAAAGTCAGATGAGGAGTTTAAGAAATGCGACAAGCTTAAATCACTAGGCTGCGTGAAGAAGGCGGGAACTCTGGAATGCATCAAAGCCATTGGGGTAAAATATGAGCGAATGTGTGGCTGAGTCACTGACGCACCTCTGCACCACATTTACTTCTTAGACCTGCATTTAACGTGTTTTTATTTTTAGTTTAAATCAGCGCTGTTTCTTCACTTTATTATTATATTTATGTGACTATTAAATCAATGTCAGCAACACAAAGAATTCATTGCAGTCTCATGCTGTTCCCTTTTTTCCTTGTATTAATATCTGATTGTCTGTGTCTATATATTACTTCAGTAACCATCTGTGCATGTGAACTTCATTCATTCATTCTAAAATACTCCAGGTAGCAAGCTAATTAACATTCTAGGTAATTAGCAAGCATGCTAGTTGGCCTACTACAATATGACTTTGTATATATTTCATAAGGGATAAAAAAGCAGAAATATCCAAGAAAGTCAGAAATAGTGAAATCAGTAAAATCCTTTGAATGTGTTTTATCAGACAGGTGAAGCAGATGCGATCACTCTGGATGGAGGAGATATCTACACAGCCGGCCTCAAACCCCATGAACTTCACCCCATCATAGCAGAACATTATAGCACAGGTAGCTAAACAAATCCTGAAATTAAAAAAATAAAATAAATAAAAAAATTTAAAAAAAGCATTTTTGGTTTGTTCTCTATACTACGATGGCGTTTTAGTGCCACATAAAAAAATATATAATATTAGAGTTTACGAGAATAAACTTGTAATATTTTGAGAATAAAGTCAAAATTACACCGTGGTAAAGTTGGTTTTATATCGGACTTTCGCAGATTCGAGGTTCACGCTTCTATTTCTCAAGAAATAACGCAAAAATGACAAAATGTGTATTTTCTTGCTCTGGAGTGGACAGAAAACAAAGTACAACTGAATATATTTTTTAATACACATTTTGTCCTTTTTGTGTGTTTATTTATTGAGAAATTGAAAAGCGAATTTCGAATCTGCAAAAGTCCGATATAAAACCAACTTTACCGCAGTGTAATTTTGACTTTATTCTCATAATCTTATTTTATATTATTTTTTTTACGTGGCACTAAAATGCCGTCGTACTATACTACTGCTACTACTACTACTAATAATAACAATAATAATGCTAAGTTTGAGTCTGTAATCTTGAACTTATTTCAGATGAGTCGTGCTATTACGCTGTAGCTGTAGTAAAGAAAGGCACTAGCTTTGGCATCAATGACCTTCGTGGGAAGAAGTCCTGTCACACTGGTTTGGGGAAATCTGCAGGCTGGAACATCCCCATCGGCACTCTCCTCGAAAAGGAACTAATTAAATGGGGCGGCATCGACGACAAAACTCTGGAGAAAGGTGAGAGGCTCTTTCAAGCTTTTGTTCAGCAGTTTCCACACAAACACAAACACTCGTTCTAATACGATATCGTTTCTACAGTAACAGCTTGTTCACAGGGACGTGTACGGCAGACGCTCCACGGAAAAAGATTTTTTAAAAAATAAAAATTTTTAAGGAGATGTTTATTCAATTTTTATGGAAGGAGTCTCCAGTGTCAGGGCTTTGTTTCAGTCAGAGGTAAAGCTATAACTTTTCTGACATCTTCAGAAAAGGAGGCTGATGAGGGAACAACTGTTTATACAGTAACTGCTATAACGTAAGTGAGAACAGGAACTAACTTGTTTTATGGATGTTCCATGATCGTTAAATGTAACCAGTGGATTAAATGCATTATGTATCATTCTTTAATGAATAAAAATTATAATCGTTGGCAAATAGCTGTGGTATAACAGGAATAAAAGAACTTCTGTAAGTCTTTCTGCATAAGGGCGCCTGCCAAATGACATAAATACTGAAAATTAACATCAACTCATCAACTTCATCACATCCTGAGTGTATTAGTACTTACATGGAGCCCATGTTGTGTGTGTGTGTGTTTGTTATTTTTGTGTTTTGCAGCGGTGGCAGAATTCTTCTCAGCCAGTTGTGTGCCAGGAGCAAAATCTGAAAACCCGACACTGTGCCAGTTGTGTAAAAACAAGTGCCAGCGCTCTCACGAGGAGCCGTATTATGATTACGATGGAGCTTTGCGGTAAGAACCTCACTCTCCCTCTGTTCCCTTTTCACCTCTGTCTGTTTTCTGTGTGAACAGTAATATCACGTACACACAAAACGATCCTTAGAGCCTTACAGATCATCTTGGAGCTACAGTATCATGCCAAGTGTTGTGGGTGTTGAGAACACGAAACCACTAAGTGTAAACTCTTCTGTCCTGAAGATGTCAGAGAACTTAAAGTTACAGTTTTACCTCTGACTGTTACAAAGTACTGACAGTGGAGACTCCTTCCATAAATGTCTGCTTACAGAAAACGTCACCACATCAGCTCTCCCGGTGTTTGTCGTTCCTATTCATTTGAATTCGTTTTTGGATGAATCTTTATGCTTCCCTACAAATTCCTCTAGATGATAAATAATCACGTGGAGTAAAATATTTCCTGTTCCTGCAGGTGCCTGAAGGAAACAGATGCAGATGTGGCGTTTGTGAAGCACCTCACAGCACTCGGTAAGTAGAGGAAGGATTCTGCAAAAAGTTAATGTTAGTAAGAAGTAAGTATTAACACACAGGTAAATTCTTATTAGGTGAGAAGGACAAGTACGAGCTGCTGTGTAAAGACGGCACCAGGAAGCCTGTTGATGAGTATAAAAACTGCCACCTGGCCCAAGTTCCTGCTCACGCTGTGGTCAGTCGCTTTGACAAAGAACTGTCCGAGAAGATCTTTGAGGTTCTTGGAACACTGAAGGTATGTGATTTAATAAATTACAAAATTTTGCTCTTTATTAGACATAGTCATTATTTCATACCCCATGATGTGCACTAATGTAGGGAGCACACTAAGTAGTTTCCTTGCTTTATTTTCTGGACTATAAAATACATTAAATTATGTAGGCTATAAAATCTGTAAATATTTATACCCTCTAGCAGGGGCGTGACAACGAGGTAACACTGACTATACTGTATTTTCAATGTTGTTGTTTTTTTTTATATCTCCTATAACCTGTCAGACATTTAATACCATGTATTACCTTCTTGGTACTTAGTACACTCTGAGAAAAAAAAAGTTCTTCAAGGTTTCTTCAAGGGTTCATTGGATAATTAAGGGTTGTTATCCTACTAAATGGGTTCTTCAGATTGAGAATTCTACATCAAATGTTTAAGAGTTCCTCCAGCAGGACAATGGTTACGGTACTTAAATAAGTCAACCAATACATGTTTCATGACTGAGGTTTCTACACCACATAGCCAAACACATGTGGACACGGTGCTTATAACATTAAAAAGGTTGAACATTAAAAAAAAAAAAAGTTAAATACATTTTTGTGTCACAGGATAAGGGTCTGTTCTCCTCTGAGGGCTTCTCTGCAAAAAACCTAATATTTGTAGCATATGACGGTGCCCAAACTGATTTCTGAATTAACCCAGACAGAACATAGAAAATTTCGTCACTCAGGTGACCGAGAGTAACCCCGAGAGGCCTCCTGCGGCCAGATGCCCTTTGGAATGCAAAAGACTCTTTGGAACCCACACAGGACTTACCCCTGCAATAAAAGAAACCTTTGATGACTGAACGTCTGGGAAACTACACGATTAGTTCGTCAGCAGGGGTCCACCAAAACTCCGACCAAGGGCCTGTAAATCTCTGACCTAATCTCTGTTGTGTCACAGGATAAGGGTCTGTTCTCCTCTGAGGGCTTCTCTGCAAAAAACCTAATATTCAAAGACTCGACGACAGACCTGAAGAAGCTCCCAGAGCTCACCACCACCTACATCTACCTGGGAGAAAAGTACTGGAATGCCATCCACTCGCTCAAGAGAGGTATAATATATATACATATATATTCAGTTGTGCTCATAAATTTACACACCCCTTGCAGAATCTGCAAAATGTTAATATTAAAAAAAAAATTAAAAAGAGGAATCATTAAAATTGCATTTTATTTTTTATTTAGTTCTGCCCTGAAGAAGCTGTTTCACATGACAGATGTTTACATATAGTCCACAAGACACAATAATAACTGAATTTACACAAAAGAACCAGTTCATAAGTTTATATACACTTGATTCTTAATACTGTGTTGTTACCTGGCTGTTCATGAGTCCCTTGTTTGTCCTGAGCAGTAAAACTGCCCACTGTTCTTCAGTAAAATCCTCCAGGTCCTGCACATGCTTTGCTTTTCCTGCATCTTCTGCATATTTAAGCCCTTTCCAACCGTCGCTATATGATTTGAGATCCATCTTTTCACACTGAGGACAACTGAGAGATTCGTACACAACTATTACAAAAGGTGCAAACATTCACTGATGCTCCAGAAGGCAACACGATACATCAAGAGCCAGGGGGGTGTAAACTTTTGAACAGGATGATCGGTGTAAATTGTTATTATTTTGTCTTATGGAAAACATGTAAATATCTTATGTGGCTTCTAAAGGGCAGTCCTAAATAAACAAAAATAAGATCTTTAAACAAAATAATAACAATATGCACCAATTTAACTGAGTTTGCTGCGGCTTTTTAAAAAAAATTTGCGATGCAGTTTGTTTTTTGTGCTTTGTTTTATAATAGTTTTGCACGGTCTTTTGCAGTGATGTTTGTTGGTAAATGAGACCTTTTAGCTGTACTCATGTTTGACACACGTGAATGGAAGAGGGCTTTGGCTGAATCTGTGGAAAATCCACAGTAATTTTTGCAGCAAATATTGCGGAGTTTCTTTGATTTTGCATTAATTTCTGTGATCACAAAATCATAAAATCTTGGAGGGACTGGTAAACTAGATGCCCGGTGAAAGTTTCTGGACAAAAAAAAACAAACAAACAAACAAAATGTGCACATCATATTTGCATCTGTTTTCAGCTCAGCATGTGCTCATTCTGAATAATCTATTCATGTTCAGTTATGTTCCTTGTAGAAAATGTGACCATACAAACGGTTTTCTTGGGCCGATACACATTTTTAATCAATGTGGGTTGGGAAAGACCTTGAAGGTTGGTGTGTGTGATGTATTCACAGTATGTGTGGGTGGATAATAAAGACATGCGGACTAATGGCCAGGGCAGGAAACAGGAAGCTTTTCTAACAATTCATGTATTTTGCTCTCCAGAAAGAACAGACAGCACACCGTCCAAGAAGATTAAATGGTGCACCGTGGGTCACGCTCAGAAAAATAAATGTGACACATGGAGCGGTTCCACCATCGACGCTGAAGGCAACGTCGGGCTCGAATGTGAAGCTGCCAGCACGGTGCAGGACTGCATCCATAAGATCTTGGTAAAGAGATAACGAGTGTGAAGAGTGGCACATATTCAAGGTGTTGTATTTGTCATTTCCATTTTGAGTTTCTTATTTTTGAGCTTTTTCTTTGTGTGTGCAGCTTCATGAGGCTGATGCTATTGCAGTTGATGGAGGAGAAGTGTATATTGCTGGAAAGTGCGATCTGGTGCCGGTCATGGTGGAGCAGTACGATGAATGTGAGTGAAAATCACTTTTAGCCTGATAACTTTTAGACTGTGAACATTATAAGAACACACCCTAAGCTCTGATAGAGAACTATCATAAATCCCTTTGTGTTGATTAATTCTCTAGAACAGCAGCTCGGACAGTAGCGCAGCTGCAAATCACAGGTTTATTTTTAATGAATGCGCTCGTTCTAATACGTTATCGTTTCTATAGCAACAGCTCATTCACTGGGACTCATACAACAGACATTCTGCTAATAACAAACAGATTAAAAAACTTGCATAATCGTTGATATGGTGACGTTTTCTGTAAGGAGATGTTTATGTAACATGTATGGAAGGAGTCTCCAGTTTCAGAGGTAAAGCTGTAACTTTAAGTTTTCTGACATCTTCAGGACAGAGGAGTTTACACTTCTTTTTGTTTATATTGCGTTTTTTTTTTTTTGTCTTGTTAACTTCAAGAGAGATAAAAAAGAGGCTTGTGAGGGAACGACTGTTTATAACAGGAGTTAACTTCTTTTACATACATTCCACAACATTAAATGTAGCCCTAAATGGATAAAAAGTATGACATGTTCTTTAAGAAATAAAAAACGGTAATCCTTGGTAAATTGCTGCAGTATAAGAGGAATAAAATGCTTGGTGATGTGCTGTGATAGGAAAATAATCAAATACAGGGCAGTAACAGTGTTTTATTACAGCTTTATTTAAAGATATTTGAGTTTATAAAGCGGAATAACTAACAATTCAGTTCTGTTTTTATTTCTCAACAGCAAAGTGTGAATCTGCATCAGGTAAGTTCACTCAAATTCTCAATCTTATAAAGTAGCTACATAAATGGAGTTTGGAGGGAAAATTGCTCCTGAAACTTCTTTACTCTCTCTCTCTCATTCTCTCTCCAAATATTTCTGCCCATTTTATTAATTATATATTTATTATTTGCTTTCTTTTCTTTCTTTCTTTCTTTCTTTCTTTCTAACACCTTTCTCAGTTCAGAGTGACCTGATTGCATCGTCTATGTAATATAAAATGTTTTAAGATGTTAAGCTTGAACACATTTTTAATGTAATTATCCAAACTGAACATAAATGCTCACTGGGTCATTTTGTGCTCCCTTCAGGAGAGACCTCGTCCTATTACTCAGTGGCTGTAGTGCGCAAAGACTCTGACTTGTCCTGGGATACGCTGAAAGGCAAGAAGTCGTGTCACACTGGTGTGGGACGTACAGCGGGCTGGAACATTCCCATAGGTCTCCTCCATGACAAATACAAAGCTTGCAATTTCTGTGAGTCAGAAGATGGGCTTTTGTTTTATAACATCATCAACCTCACACCTTCTTTATACAAACTCATTATGAGTGATGTATAAAAATGCTGATGCAGATAAAGTCTTGTTATAATATAACCTGCTGACTCTTCACATGTTGTCCTTTGATTATTTTATTTCGTCCACAGCAACGTACTTCAGTGAAAGCTGTGCTCCTGGTTCAGATCCTGCATCAAACCTGTGTAAATTGTGTAAGGGACGTGGCAGAGACAAATGCAAAGCCAGCAACGATGAGCCTTATTATGGCTACGCTGGAGCCTTCAGGTACGATTCACCTCTCATCACATCACCGTCTCTTTATATTTATATTTATAACCCTTTGAGACCAGGATGTCTTTGGAGAACCTCCTCAAGATGCAGATTTATGTAGATGTAGTGGAACAGACAATGCAAAGTCGGCGCTAGAAGGTCATCAGACCTGCCAGCATTGCTAACAAAAAAATCCTGATTTTACCACAAAAAAAGCTCATGTTTGGAGGATGGCTTCATGCTAACATGAGCATACATTAGGGGTATTCAACAAAATTTTTGAAGGTCCAGTTTATTATAAAAATAAAGCATTTCTGATGCAGTGGTTTAATCTTGGCTGAGGGTGTTCTTAGGCAGATGAAGCAGAGTAACACCACCTTAATCATAATAAAATCATTGTAATGTACACCCTTTAGTCTTTTTATAAAACATAGTTCTAAAAGGTTAAATCAGTGAGATTACAGATTGAAGTGAAATGGTGTTGAGTTTGAGTGTTTGTGTCCTGCAGGTGTTTGGGTGAAGGTGCTGGTGACGTGGCCTTTGTTAAGCACAGCACTGTAGAAGAAAACACAAACGGTGAGTCAGAGATCCAGTAAATATGAATGTTTTATTAAACAGCACGTCCTCTGTATGGTGCTTTATGTGCACTAATTCTCAATTCTCAGAATAAACCTAATTAAAAGAAACTGTTTTTAAACAAATGTAATCAGGACCCACAGGAATCCGATTTCAATAATCAATAAATCAAATTTAAAAATATCACACAGTACAGCTTTATATTCATGAAGAATTCTGCATCTCTCTCCAGGCAGGGGACCAGCATGGGCTAATAATTTCAAATCATCAGACTTCAGGCTCATCTGTCCTGAGGGGCGTTCTGCTGAAATTACCGAATATGAGAAGTGTAATTTAGGCAAAGTTCCAGCTCACGCCGTCATCACTCGTCCAGAGAAACGTAATCACGTGGTGTCGTTCCTCAAGGAGCAGCAGGTGAGTACAAACACCAAGCGCAGTTCATCTGCTACACCATCCAGCATCAGATTTAATGCTTTCAGTTCTGTTTCTCAGGGTGCAGTTTGGCTTTTGTTGTTTATAGATAGAAGTAAAACCGCCATGTAAACCCTTCCGTCTGTACACGTGTGTTTGTCATGATGTGGTCCTTTAAAAATATTTAATGTAACTGATAGGTATCCGGATATTTGAAGGCAGATGTGAGACTTGAATTGACCTCAGTAAAGTGGCTCAGATTTAAATATTCACCAGACACAGACAAAGAGGGTTAATATTGGGAACCTTAGAAGATGAGTAAAGGCCATTTATCTGCTGGATAAACTGTGCATTTTCTTGCTCCTGAATTTCAGCCAAATATAAAATGCTGAGCACATTGTTGCCAAATTATTTCAGAGGAAAGAAGCTAATGCACGCTTAAAAAGGTGCTAGATTTGTTGTTAGGTTTTTTCAGAAATAAGGTCACTGAAGGGATCTTAAAAAAATACCAAATCTATAGTCACTATAGCCTACACACTACACTGTGTGATTCCTCTATTTTACAGTTAGTACTTGTCACACTGTGTGAGATGATCTGAATACAATTGGCAGAATTCTACCACCCCAATTCCGAAAAAGTTGGGACAGTGCACATATAATTAAAAGATTCAAGGAATCTCGGTGCATAAAGGGCGTGGCCGAAAACCACTTCTGAATGTACGTGATCTCCGATCTCTCAGATGTCACTGTCTTAAACACCCTCATGAGTCTGTAAAGGATATCCTGACATGGGCTCCGGAATACTTTGGTAAACCTTTGTCAGTCGACACCATTCGCCGCTGCATCCACAGATGCAAGTTAAGGCTTTACTATGCAAAGCAGAATCCATACATCAACACTGTCCAGAAGCTCCGCCCACTTCTCTGGGCTCGGTCTCATCTGAGACGGACAGTAGCACAGTGGAATTGTGTTTTGTGGTCCGATGAGTTGACATTTAAAAGTTTTTGGATAAAATGGCCATCGTGTTCTCCGGGCCAAAGAGGAAAAGGACCATCCAAGCTGTTATCAGCGTCAGGTCCAAAAGCCAGCATCATGTCATGGTATGGGGGTGTGTCAGTGCCCATGGCATGGGTAACCTGCACATCTGTGAAGGCATCATTAATGCAGAAAGATATGTACACATTTTGAGCAACATATGCTGCCATCCAGAGCAGCACAACGCCAAACCACATTCTGCCTGGATGGTTGCGTAAGCAGAGAGTGCGGGTGCTAGAATGGCCTGCCTGCAGTCCTGACCTGTCTCCCATTGAGAATGTGTGGTGCATTATGAAGCACAAAATAAGGCAACGAAGCCCTGTACAGTTGCACAGCTGAAGAAATGCATAATGGATGAATGGGGTTAAATTCCACTCGCTAAACTTAACCAACTGGTGTCTTCAGCCCCAAAAGCTTAAAAAGTGTTATTAAAAGAAAAGGTGATGTTACACAGCGGGAAACAGTCGACTGTCCCAACTTTTTTGGAGTGTGTTGCAGTCATCAGATTTTAAATGAGTGTATATTTTCAAAAACAAAATTAATTTCACAAAGTAAAACATCAAATAATGTGTTAATAATGTGTTTTCAATATAGTACAGGGTGAACTGAAATTTCAAATGACTCTTTTTGGGTTTTTTTGCATTTTCCATACTGTCCCAACTTTTTCGGAATTGGGGTTGTATAACAGTTTTAACGTGTTCTTCAGAAGATAATTACTAAGTTCTGCCATACTGAGTTCACAGCGTCACTGCACAGCTTCATAGGACTAGCTAGCTTTTCAACAAATCACTCTTCCTTTAGTGGCTGTCCCCTGGGTTTTTTGTAATTCCATGCCATCCTCCTACTGGTGGCTTTTAGATGAGTGTCAGAGCATCGCTCACACTCTGAGATTTTAATCTAAACTTTCTGACACCGTCAGGACTTTGTCGTCTTTAAGGCTGTCTGCAGTGGCAATAACCCGTCTCAATGGCACTAAATCCTTCACCAGACAGCATATCATATTATGCATCCTAAGACCACCGATTTTTACTCTTGACCAAAGATTTTCCTTTACGTTGTGCGATGGTTCCTGTGACAGTAAAATGGGGCTGAAAATCGTACAGTGTAAATTTTGTTGAGATAGAAATAATTAGTACTGACTGAACTCACACACTCCTCACCGTTATGCTAATCCTCGCTCCCCGCATGCACTTACCTTCGGATCCATGTAGATCAAACTCACTGAAGCACTGACTGAGTGTTGAAATTTCTTCTCTGTATTTCAGGAGAAGTTCGGTTCTTCTGGCTCAGACAGTTCATTCAGAATTTTTACGTCCAAGGAGAATGAAAAATCACTCTTCAAAGATTCAACTAAATGTCTCCAAGAGATTCCTGCAACACAGACCTATCAGGACTTCCTGGGAAAACAATACATAACCTCCATAAACTCTCTGCATGAGTGTCAAGGGAGCAAGTCTGGTAAAAAAAAAAATCTTAAAAATCTTAAATGCACATTACAATGTTAAATGTTCTAGGAGTGGATATATATATATATATATATATATATATATATATATATATATATATATATATATATATATATATATATATATATATATATATATATATATATTCTTTTTTTTTCACATAAGTTTATACTTATGTGATTTGACATTTCATAAACAATTGTAAAGCTAAAATTCCCTGCTTTAGGGATTTCTATCACATTTTTTATTTTCTCTATTTAAGCTTAAAGGTTAGCACACTGAACTGTGTATTTAATGTAATGAATGAAGTTTTTTTTATTATTAATTTTTCTTGCTGTTGTGTTTATTTCAAGAAACGTGCTAATATGCAACATTGTGATAATTCTCTGCGCCCTATATGATAACTTAAACTATCACTATTTACATTTTCTCATCACAGTACACCTGTATACCATCACATCCCTCAAGTTTTCTTCTTTCTTTCTTTTTCTTCACAGAACTGGAGGAGGCCTGTATCGCTCGTTCTTGCCCAACACTTTGAAATGGTCCGGTTTGTCTTGGACATGGTTTTTAAAAATTCAATTGTAAATTTCTCTCTCAGTTCTTCTTGATTTCTGACCTTTTTGGAATAAACTATATCTTGGTGTGATTGCTTTTCTGTTCTTTTTGCAGAAGATGTCTGAAATAAAAAGGAAATTACAATCAAAATGTTTTTTTTTGTCTCTTACACAAACATTACTAAACATACTAGTATGAATAAACACACAACACACTAACTATACAATAAATAATGATATGACTGATATAGAGCTCAATATTCTTGTGAAATGCTGAGATTGGTGTTTGATCAGATTTGATGTATTTTCTACTAAGATACTGAAAACTACACTGCATAATGAAGAATATATTTAATGACATAATTATTCCAGAGGTTAGGGATGATGTAAACAATAAAAGCTCTTCCAGCAGTTGAGCTGTGATGATCCTCGGGAGTAACAGTAGTCCTGCATCAGCTGAGTGAAGTGCTCGAGATGGGCTATACTGCTTCAAAATATCAGCAAGATATAGCAAATTAAATGATTCAGAGCTTTTCGGTTTGTAATTGATGTGGAACTTATAAGATAGCCAGTATAGTGTGAATAAGACTGAAGTAATGAGGTTGAAATTTCATTTTCCTGGTGAGGACACAAGCTGCTGAATTCTAAATAAGCTAAAGCTTAAGAAAGAAGGCATCATGCTACAGTCTATTTCCTAATTTAGCTGATTCTCAGATGATCGCTTTGTATACAATCTGTTGCCTCTCTATCACATCCAGAACAATCTCCAACCTCCAGATGTCTCAGATCACACCATTTATCACTGCATGCAACCATGGGGTAGTTCTGGATAACCAACTGTCTGTCTTACCTCACACTGCTAACCTGACTCAGTAATACAGGTGATCTCTATCCACAGAAGCCATTCAGGTGCTGCTTCAGTTGCTTGTCATCTCGAGATTGGACTACGGAAACCTGTTTGTGCCTGCCATCTGACTGGTTCTCCCACACCACCCCACTGCAGCACTCCCTCCAGGAGCTTCCTGTAGTTGTCCTCATCAGATTTAAAACACAGATGCTCGCTTACAAAGCCAAAAACTGACCAACGCCCACTTACTAGTCCGTACAGGATTGATTTTGCTGCGGCTTTTTTCAAAATTTGCGATGCAATTTTTTGTGCTTTTTTTGTGGGAAAACTACTTGAATTGGCACTAAATAGTTGTGCACGCTCTTTCACAGTGATGTTTGTTGGTAAATGAGACGCACGTGAATCGAAGAGGACTTTGGCTGAATGTGCATTATGATGACGTCACATGACACGTCCTGGCCCAAATTTGCACGAAATCAGCAGTAATTTTGAAGCTCCTCAGAATATTGTGGAATATCAGAAAATCGCTAAATCCTGGAGGGACTGACCAACTTTATACTGCATTCAACTTACCTCAGAAGTGGGAAGCTGGAGCTCGGAATGACTTCATTTTCTACTTTATATACAAGTATATAAATATAAGTATGTGGACAATCAGAGTTTATAATCGTTATAAAAAAATACTGTTGATACCAACATTATCCCAGAAAAGTATATTTTAATCACAATATTATTATTATTATTATTATTATTATTATTATTATTATTATTATTATTATTATATCATAGTGCTGAGTTCTAGTACAAGGCCTATTGAAATGTTTGTCTGGTTGTGGAAAAAAATCTCTCCAGTCTAAGTTAAAAAGGGTTTGTAGATGCCAAAAAGAAATCCAACTTTATTGAAACAACAATAAAGTGAGACAGTCTGCAGAAAGTCTGAAATATGCAAACACACACATGCCCTTATATACTTTTCTGAAACAGTAAACTTATCTCTAGGTGGAGTATTAACCTTTTCTTTCTAAAAAACAAACCAATCTCCGTCGCCTTAATTAATTATTCATGTCTATATGGTATCTTACATTTGTGGCACATGCGTAGTTAACTGATTTTTTCTATAAGGTTTTCTTAGGACATGGTCACATTTGTGGCGCATACGCAGTCAGTTGTTTATTTTAAAAAGGTTTCATCAGGACACGATTTTCACTCTGTCTCCAAATTCACCCCTATACCTTAATGATTTTTTGGCTTTCGTCGCAGTCCGATGCTCTTTTTTCTGTAGGCATTATCTTCCGCTCGACACTGGTCTGCAAGCCTCAAAGGGGTCTTGATCGAAAACACAGTTTCGGTGAATGTCTAATTGCTAATTTATTGCCACAGAAGTAAACTGTTGTGCAGGAAAACACAGGATTCTTCTAACAAGATGTCTAAGTGCTGTTATATGGTTGTGCAGAGAAAATACCGGATGATACAGAAAAACACCTGCTGTGCAGTAAAACACAGGATTAGTCTGACTCAGTACACATTTAGACTATAGTCTGATTAGAGTGTATTTTACGGTTATAATTATACTTCAAGTATTGATTATACATATTGATTATGCTTGTTAACTCATATTGATTATTAGATTATGCTTTTAGAGTATGCTTTGTTGTTATATTCTATACTCTCAAGCCCAAAAAGCTCTCTTTTTATGGCCCAAATAAGGCATTAAATACGCTGGAAGGCCATCATAGTGTATTAAACAGTGTTTATTTGCTGGCACTGGTATTGATATTGTTATATAATCATAAATTCTGGAAAAAAAAAAGCCAAATATGAACTGTTTCTCTATTTTCATTATCGATTGTTAGACTATGGACTTAATCTGTGATATGTTTACAGAGCAGAGAAAATGGACTTTAAAAGTGAAATTTTAGGATTCAGACCAGCCTTTATTTCCCGTTAAACTCAGCCCCCTCAGATTTCACTACAAAGGTTCCCTCTCTGTCACACACAGTATCTGCTGCGTCCAGGAGTCCAGCATGAAGCTCTTCATCATCTGCGCCTTTCTATCAGGCCTTGGTAAAGCAATACATTTTGTACTGTGTTTTAAAATGTTAAAGACTAATCATAAATCTGTGTAGATGGACTTATTGTGAGATTTTGTGTGAGATCTTTTTGCTCTGTAAATATATTTAAGAAGACATTTAGATCTGTATGCTTTTTGATAAATATATACATAAAAATGAAAAATGTTCATTTGTAATTGGTTGCAAAACAAGACGCTGCTAATATCACTATATGAACTGTTATAACTATCTGCTCCCACTGCATTATTTTCATTGCTAATGATTTGCTCTGAACTTTCAGCTTTTGTGTTGTGTAACATTGACTGTGTACACACGTACAGCTCAGACCACTACACCAAACAATCTCAAATCCACACAAGAAGAACATTCTGATTAGAATTAGATTAGAATTTCACACATCGATTTGAAAATGCTACCAGTAATAGGGTGTTAAAATATAAAATGTATAGAGTGTAGGGAACTACAGTACAAGGTGTGCAGATGACATAGAAATATACACTTTATTGTCAAAAGTATGTGCACCCCCAAACATCACACCCAAATGTGTTTTCTCCCCAAACTTATACTTCAAAGTTAGAAGCACACAATTGTATAGAACGGCTCTGTATGCTGTAGCTTTACAGTTTCCCTTCACTGGAACTAAGAGGCCCAAACACTGTTCCAGCATGACACAAAGTGCACAAAGTGAGCTCCATGAAGACATGGTGTGTTAAGGTTGGAAGAAGGTGGAATAACTGGAGTGTCCTGCACAGAGCCCTGACCTGAACCCCCTTTGGGATGAACTGGAACTGGAGCCTCCTCACATCAACATCAGCGCCTGACCTCAACCTCACTAATGCTCTTGCAGCTGAATGAACACAAATCCACACAGCCACGCCCCAAAATCTAGTCAAAAGCCTTCCCAGAAGAGAGAGTGGAGCGCGTTATAAGAGCAAATGGGGAATTAATCTGGAATGAGATGTTCAACATGCACATATAGGTCTGATGGTCAGGGGTGCACATACTTTTGGAAACCTAGTGGAAACATCTAGTGGATGTTTAACCAGCACATATGGGTGTAATTGGTCAGGTGTCATCGTAGCTTCGTCCTGTCAAATGAGGGTTCTAACAATAACTAGCTAACCAGGACTTTCTTGTCATTTCAGCTGCAGTGCAGTGTTTTTGGTGGCTGTTCAGATGGTGTGTAATATCAGAAGAAGAATTACACAAATGCAACAGGCTTGGTTTAAGCTGTGTGAAGAGAACAGGAACTCGGGAATGCATTGAAGCCATTGCGGTAAAATATGAGTGGATTTGTGGTTTAGTCTTAGACCTGCATTTAAAGTGAACGTATTAATGTTTCAGTACTGTTTTTAATTTCAGTTTAAATTTGTGCTGCTATCTTCAGAGTAGTTTCTTTACTTTATAACTATATTCATGTTTAGGTTTTTTTAAATTATTGAATCATCAGCAGCACAACTTTCCCCAGAATGCACTGTGATCTCAGACCATTTCTTTCTTTAATTTTTTTTTAGAAAAAAAAATTGCATGAAACTTTTATTAATATTTGTGCATTATTCCTTCAATTTCTTCACCTGTACATGGTAAATTTGTTTATTCACTCAATAATACACTGGTTCACAAGGCAATTAGCAAACTAGCTAGTTAGCCAAGATAGCCAACATGCCTTTACAAACATCCTTTATTAAAAAAAAAACCACACACTTTGAAGTCAGCAGCATTGTGTGTGAAGAATACTAAAATACTGAATACTCTGTTTGTGTGTGTGTGTGTGTGTGTGTGTGTGTGTGTGTGTGTGTGTTATTTTTCGACATGCATGGTTATCCATATATTACTTGTAAAGCGTTATATGTATGGAACAAGTAGGATTGCTTTAAAATTAAAATATTCTTAAAAATGTAAAATGTGTTTTAGCAGAAAGGTGAAGCAGATGCCATCACTCTGGATGCAGGAGATATCTACACAGCCGGACTCCCACCCCATATCCTTCACCCCATCATAGCAGAACGTTACAGCGCAGGTAGTCTCTAATCCAATCCGAAACTATACAAAAGGATAAGTCTGACTGCGTCTCTATAAGAAATCGGGCTGTAACTAATGAGTGTTTTGATAATTGATTATCATTTACTGTAATAATTGATTAGATTTATTATTTAAAACATATATTAAATACCAAAAATATTTAATTAAAAGATATTTCTTTGCAGCATTTCAATCAAATAATACTACATCATAACTCTTAACTAGGCTTAATTAAATAACAGGTCACTGTTCATTTGAATCTTCTTTTTTTTATGAATCTTTATGCTTCCCTACAAATTCCTCTAGATGATAAATAATCACGTGGAGTAAAATATTTCCTGTTCCTGCAGGTGCCTGAAGGAAACAGATGCAGATGTGGCGTTTGTGAAGCACCTCACAGCACTCGGTAAGTAGAGGAAGGATTCTGCAAAAAGTTAATGTTAGTAAGAAGTAAGTATTAACACACAGGTAAATTCTTATTAGATGAGAAGGACAAGTATGAGCTGCTGTGTAAAGACGGCACCAGGAAGCCTGTTGATGAGTATAAAAACTGCCACCTGGCCCAAGTTCCTGCTCACGCTGTGGTCAGTCGCTTTGACAAAGAACTGTCCGAGAAGATCTTTGAGGTTCTTGGAACACTGAAGGTATGTGATTTAATAAATTACAAAATTTTGCTCTTTATTAGACATAGTCATTATTTCATACCCCATGATGTGCACTAATGTAGGGAGCACACTAAGTAGTTTCCTTGCTTTATTTTCTGGACTATAAAATACATTAAATTATGTAGGCTATAAAATCTGTAAATATTTATACCCTCTAGCAGGGGCGTGACAACGAGGTAACACTGACTATACTGTATTTTCAATGTTGTTGTTTTTTTTAAAAATTTTCTTCTTAACTCCTATAACCAGTCAGACATTTAATACCATGTATTACCTTCTTGGTACTTAGTACATTCTGAGAAAAAAGGGTTCTTCAAGGTTTCTTCAAGGGTTCATTGGATAATTAAGGGTTGTTATCCTACTAAATGGGTTCTTCAGATCGAGAATTCTACATCAAATGTTTAAGAGTTCCTCCAGCAGGACAATGGTTACGGTACTTAAATAAGTCAACCAATACATGTTTCATGACTGAGGTTTCTACACCACATAGCCAAACACATGTGGACACGGTGCTTATAACATTAAAAAGGTTGAACATTAAAAAAAAAAAAAGTTAAATACATTTTTGTGTCACAGGATAAGGGTCTGTTCTCCTCTGAGGGCTTCTCTGCAAAAAACCTAATATTCAAAGACTCGACGACAGACCTGAAGAAGCTCCCAGAGCTCACCACCACCTACATCTACCTGGGAGAAAAGTACTGGAATGCCATCCACTCGCTCAAGAGAGGTATAATATATATACATATATATTCAGTTGTGCTCATAAATTTACACACCCCTTGCAGAATCTGCAAAATGTTAATATTAAAAAAAAATTAAAAAGAGGAATCATTAAAATTGCATTTTATTTTTTATTTAGTTCTGCCCTGAAGAAGCTGTTTCACATGACAGATGTTTACATATAGTCCACAAGACACAATAATAACTGAATTTACACAAAAGAACCAGTTCATAAGTTTATATACACTTGATTCTTAATACTGTGTTGTTACCTGGCTGTTCATGAGTCCCTTGTTTGTCCTGAGCAGTAAAACTGCCCACTGTTCTTCAGTAAAATCCTCCAGGTCCTGCACATGCTTTGCTTTTCCTGCATCTTCTGCATATTTAAGCCCTTTCCAACCGTCGCTATATGATTTGAGATCCATCTTTTCACACTGAGGACAACTGAGAGATTGGTACACAACTATTACAAAAGGTGCAAACATTCACTGATGCTCCAGAAGGCAACACGATACATCAAGAGCCAGGGGGGTGTAAACTTTTGAACAGGATGATCGGTGTAAATTGTTATTATTTTGTCTTATGGAAAACATGTAAATATCTTATGTGGCTTCTAAAGGGCAGTCCTAAATAAACAAAAATAAGATCTTTAAACAAAATAATAACAATATGCACCAATTTAACTGAGTTTGCTGCGGCTTTTTAAAAAAAATTTGCGATGCAGTTTGTTTTTTGTGCTTTGTTTTATAATAGTTTTGCACGGTCTTTTGCAGTGATGTTTGTTGGTAAATGAGACCTTTTAGCTGTACTCATGTTTGACACACGTGAATGGAAGAGGGCTTTGGCTGAATCTGTGGAAAATCCACAGTAATTTTTGCAGCAAATATTGCGGAGTTTCTTTGATTTTGCATTAATTTCTGTGATCACAAAATCATAAAATCTTGGAGGGACTGGTAAACTAGATGCCCGGTGAAAGTTTCTGGACAAAAAAAAACAAACAAACAAACAAAATGTGCACATCATATTTGCATCTGTTTTCAGCTCAGCATGTGCTCATTCTGAATAATCTATTCATGTTCAGTTATGTTCCTTGTAGAAAATGTGACCATACAAACGGTTTTCTTGGGCCGATACACATTTTTAATCAATGTGGGTTGGGAAAGACCTTGAAGGTTGGTGTGTGTGATGTATTCACAGTATGTGTGGGTGGATAATAAAGACATGCGGACTAATGGCCAGGGCAGGAAACAGGAAGCTTTTCTAACAATTCATGTATTTTGCTCTCCAGAAAGAACAGACAGCACACCGTCCAAGAAGATTAAATGGTGCACCGTGGGTCACGCTCAGAAAAATAAATGTGACACATGGAGTGGTTCCACCATCGACGCTGAAGGCAACGTCGGGTTCGAATGTGAAGCTGCCAGCACGGTGCAGGACTGCATCCATAAGATCTTGGTAAAGAGATAACGAGTGTGAAGAGTGGCACATATTCAAGGTGTTGTATTTGTCATTTCCATTTTGAGTTTCTTATTTTTGAGCTTTTTCTTTGTGTGTGCAGCTTCATGAGGCTGATGCTATTGCAGTTGATGGAGGAGAAGTGTATATTGCTGGAAAGTGCGATCTGGTGCCGGTCATGGTGGAGCAGTACGATGAATGTGAGTGAAAATCACTTTTAGCCTGATAACTTTTAGACGGTGAACATTATAAGAACACACCCTAAGCTCTGATAGAGAACTATCATAAATCCCTTTGTGTTGATTAATTCTCTAGAACAGCAGCTCGGACAGTAGCGCAGCTGCAAATCACAGGTTTATTTTTAATGAATGCGCTCGTTCTAATACGTTATCGTTTCTATAGCAACAGCTCATTCACTGGGACTCATACAACAGACATTCTGCTAATAACAAACAGATTAAAAAACTTGCATAATCGTTGATATGGTGACGTTTTCTGTAAGGAGATGTTTATGTAACATGTATGGAAGGAGTCTCCAGTTTCAGAGGTAAAGCTGTAACTTTAAGTTTTCTGACATCTTCAGGACAGAGGAGTTTACACTTCTTTTTGTTTATATTGCGTTTTTTTTTTTTTGTCTTGTTAACTTCAAGAGAGATAAAAAAGAGGCTTGTGAGGGAACGACTGTTTATAACAGGAGTTAACTTCTTTTACATACATTCCACAACATTAAATGTAGCCCTAAATGGATAAAAAGTATGACATGTTCTTTAAGAAATAAAAAACGGTAATCCTTGGTAAATTGCTGCAGTATAAGAGGAATAAAATGCTTGGTGATGTGCTGTGATAGGAAAATAATCAAATACAGGGCAGTAACAGTGTTTTATTACAGCTTTATTTAAAGATATTTGAGTTTATAAAGCGGAATAACTAACAATTCAGTTCTGTTTTTATTTCTCAACAGCAAAGTGTGAATCTGCATCAGGTAAGTTCACTCAAATTCTCAATCTTATAAAGTAGCTACATAAATGGAGTTTGGAGGGAAAATTGCTCCTGAAACTTCTTTACTCTCTCTCTCTCATTCTCTCTCCAAATATTTCCCCCTATTTTATTTATTTATTATATATTTATTTGCTTTTCTTTCATTCTTTCTTTCTAACACCTTTCTCAGTTCAGAGTGACCTGATTGCATCGTCTATGTATAAAACGATTTAAGATGTTAAGCTTGAACACATTTTTAATGTAATTATCCAAACTGAACATAAATGCTCACTGGGTCATTTTGTGCTCCCTTCAGGAGAGACCTCGTCCTATTACTCAGTGGCTGTAGTGCGCAAAGACTCTGACTTGTCCTGTATTTTGCTGAAAGGCAAGAAGTCGTGTCACACTGGTGTGGGATGTACAGTGGGCTGGAACATTCCCTTGGGTCTCCTCTATGACCGCCACAAAGTTTGTAATTTCTGTGAGTCAGAAGATGGGCTTCTGTTTTATAACATCATCAACCTCACACCTTCTTTATACAAACTCATTATGAGTGATGTATAAAAATGCTGATGCAGATAAAGTCTTGTTATAATATAACCTGCTGAATCTTCACATGTTGTCCTTTGATTATTTTATTTCGTCCACAGCGACGTACTTCAGTGAAAGCTGTGCTCCTGGTTCAGATCCTGCATCAAACCTGTGTAAATTGTGTAAGGGACGTGGCAGAGACAAATGCAAAGCCAGCAACGATGAGCCTTATTATGGCTACGCTGGAGCCTTCAGGTACGATTCACCTCTCATCACATCACCGTCTCTTTATATTTATATTTATAACCCTTTGAGACCAGGATGTCTTTGGAGAACCTCCTCAAGATGCAGATTTATGTAGATGTAGTGGAACAGACAATGCAAAGTCGGCGCTAGAAGGTCATCAGACCTGCCAGCATTGCTAACAAAAAAATCCTGATTTTACCACAAAAAAAGCTCATGTTTGGAGGATGGCTTCATGCTAACATGAGCATACATTAGGGGTATTCAACAAAATTTTTGAAGGTCCAGTTTATTATAAAATAAAGCATTTCTGATGCAGTGGTTTAATCTTGGCTGAGGGTGTTCTTAGGCAGATGAAGCAGAGTAACACCACCTTAATCATAATAAAATCATTGTAATGTACACCCTTTAGTGCTTTTATAAAACGGCGACAAAAACAACATGATCAAATCCAGTGTTCAAAAAATAACTAACTTTATTATTAATAATGTTCACGATAAACAGTTCTTTGCCATGCAATGTAATTTGTTAACAGTAAGCAACATAACAGGCAAAGATGAAGGGTATCTACAGACAGAATAACAGCTGTAGTGTGATCATTTTTGTTTAGGTTTAAACCAATAATATTTTAGAGTCTAAACTATCTGTTTTTATAAAAGACGATTTGAAGTAGTTTTGTTTCATATTGTAGGAAGGAGTGGAGGGAAAGGCATCAAGAACTGTGATGTTCTATAACAATGCTTTGTTTTAGCACTTTTTTAGTTTCTAACATATAGCAGTGAATTCTCAGGTATACAGTTGCAATAAAAATTATTCAACCCCCATTGCAAATCAGGTTTATTGTCAAAAATTTACAGACTTTCAGCTGTTTGCAGTGAACAAATCAAACAAAGGCAATTGAAATAGTTCAACACAACGAATGCTTCAAGTGGTTTCCCCAAATTCAACTGAAACCCCAACTTATAATGACTTCTCCAGTCTCAAAATTATTCAACCCCTTCATGGCGAGCATCTTTAGTACTTAGTAGAGACCCTTTTGCTGTTATGACCTGCTGCAAACGAGATGCATAGCCAGACACCAGCTTCTGGCAGCGTTCCTGAGGAATCTTAGCCCAGTCCTCATGAGCAATGGCCTCCAGTTCAGTAATATTCTTGGGTTTGCGTGCTGCAACTGCCTTCTTCAAATCAAAAAGTTCCAGTTTTGTTTCATTGCTCCACAGAACAGTATCCCAGAACTTCTGTGGCTTATTTATATGATTTTGAGCCAAGTTTTCTTGTGCTAGTGGTGTACGTCTTGGAGTTCTGACATGGAAACCTTCTGTGTTTAGTACGCACCATACTGTACTCACTGAAACCTCAGTGCTTGTTGCCACCAAGTCTTGCTGCAGGTCTTTTGAAGTCACTTGAGGGTTTTTCACAACCTGCCTTCTCAGAAATCTGGTTGCAGCCGTTGATGGCTTCCTTTTTTTGCCCCGTCCAGGTATTTCATGTATTTTCTGCCCCTAGCCAGTTCAGGTATTTCATGTGTTCCAGCTCAAGCACACCTGGTGCAACTAATAAAGCCCTTGATAGGTTGCATCAAGTGTGCTTGAGACAACAGCTGTTTTGCATATTTGATTCTATTCAGGGGGTTGAATAATTTTGAGACTGAAGAAGTCATTATAAGTTGCATTTTCAGTTGAATTTGGGGAAAATACTTGAAGCATTTGTTGTGTTGAACTATTTCAATTGCTTTTGTTTGATTTGTTTGTTGCAAACAGGTGAAAGTCTGTAAATTTTGACAGTAAAACTGATTTGCAATGGGGGTTGAATAATTTTGATTGCAACTGCATATCCAATGAGTTGAATCAGAGGATTCATAACAGCTGATGCTAATCATAAATAATAACACAGTCATACACAAGTAGAAATGTCTTACTGTAGTTCTAAAAGGTTAAATCAGTGAGATTACAGATTGAAGTGAAATGGTGTTGAGTTTGAGTGTTTGTGTCCTGCAGGTGTTTGGCTGAAGGTGCTGGTGACGTGGCCTTTGTTAAGCACAGCACTGTAGAAGAAAACACAGACGGTGAGTCAGAGATCCAGTAAATATGAATGTTTTATTAAACAGCACGTCCTCTGTATGGTGCTTTCTGTGCACTAATTCTCAATTCTCAGAATAAACCTAATTAAAAGAAACTGTTTTTAAACAAATGTAATCAGGACCCACAGGAATCCGATTTCAATAATCAATAAATCAAATTTAAAAATATCACACAGTACAGCTTTATATTCATGAAGAATTCTGCATCTCTCTCCAGGCAGGGGACCAGCATGGGCTAATAATTTCAAATCATCAGACTTCAGGCTCATCTGTCCCGGGGGGCGTTCTGCTGAAATTACCGAATATGAGAAGTGTAATTTAGCCAAAGTTCCAGCTCACGCCGTCATCACTCGTCCAGAGAAACGTAATGACGTGGTGTCGTTCCTCAAGGAGCAGCAGGTGAGTACAAACACCAAGCGCAGTTCATCTGCTACACCATCCAGCATCAGATTTAGTGCTTTCAGTTCTGTTTCTCAGGGTGCAGTTTGGCTTTTGTTGTTTATAGATAGAAGTAAAACAGCCACGTAAACCCTTCCGTCTGTACACGTGTGTTTGTCATGATGTGGTCCTTTAAAAATATTTAATGTAACTGATAGGTATCCAGATATTTGAACGCAGATGTGGGACTTGAATTGACCTCAGTAAAGTGGCTCAGATTTAAATATTCACCAGACACAGACAAAGAGGGTTAATATTGGGAACCTTAGAAGATGAGTAAAGGCCATTTATCTGCTGGATAAACTGTGCATTTTCTTGCTCCTGAATTTCAGCCAAATATAAAATGCTGAGCACAGTTTTGCCAAATCATTTCAGAGGAAAGAAGCTAATGCACGCTTAAAAAGGTGCTAGATTTGTTGTTAGGTTTTTTCAGAAATAAGGTCACTTAAGGGATCTTAAAAAAATACCAAATCTATAGTCACTATAGCCGATTTTCCACCGTGTGATTCCAGTGGTCTTTAACATTTAGTACATTTTGTCCCACTGTGCGAGATGATCTGAATAAAATTTGGCAGAATTCTGTAACAGACTGTGTTTTAACGTGTTCTTCAGAAGATAATTACTAAGTTCTGCCATACTGGGTTCACCGCGTCACTGCACAGCTTTATAGGACTAGCTAGCTACACACCTGGAAGCTGTAATTCATCCTCTATTTCTTTCCATGCCACGTCCCTTTTTGTCCAGTCGTGATATAAGCGTGATGAGATATTATAGAGACGTTCTCTCTGCTGCTACAATTCAACAAATCACTCTTCCTTTAGTGGCTGTCCCCTGGGTTTTTTGTAATTCCATGCCATCCTCCTACTGGTGGCTTTTAGATGAGTGTCAGAGCATCGCTCACACTCTGAGATTTTAATCTAAACTTTCTGACACCGTCAGGACTTTGTCGTCTTTAAGGCTGTCTGCAGTGGCACTAACCCGTCTCAATGGCACTAAATCCTTCACCAGACAGCATATCATATTATGCATCCTAAGACCACCGATTTTTACTCTCGACCAAAGATTTTCCTTTACGTTGTGCGATGGTTCCTGTGACAGTAAAATGGGGCTGAAAATCGTACAGTGTAAATTTTGTTGAGATAGAAATAATTAGTACTGACTGAACTCACACACTCCTCACCGTTATGCTAATCCTCGCTCCCCGCATGCACTTACCTTCGGATCCATGTAGATCAAACTCACTGAAGCACTGACTGAGTGTTGAAATTTCTTCTCTGTATTTCAGGAGAAGTTCGGTTCTTCTGGCTCAGACAGTTCATTCAAAATTTTTACGTCCGAGGAGAATGAAAAATCACTCTTCAAAGATTCAACTAAATGTCTCCAAGAGATTCCTGCAACACAGACCTATCAGGACTTCCTGGGAAAACAATACATAACCTCCATAAACTCTCTGCATGAGTGTCAAGGGAGCAAGTCTGGTAAAAAAAAAATCTTAAAAATCTTAAATGCACATTACAATGTTAAATGTTCTAGGAGTGGATTTAAACAATTTTTTTTCAGCACATCACATTATCTACTCGAGACTTAACATTTTCAAAGAGGACGGCATTAAATGTTCAGAAATTCAGTTATTGTGAAAAAGGAGACTTATAGAATAAAAAAATAGAAACCATTCTTTGGTAGAATGACTTGTGTGTTTAGGGTCGTTGTCTTGCTGCATGACCCACTTTCTCTTCAGATTCAGATCATGAACAGATGTCCTGACATTTTACTTTAGAATTCACTGGTATAATTCAGAATTCATTGTTCCATCTGTGATGGCAAATCGTCCTGGCCCAGATGCAGCAAAACAGGCCCAAACCATGATACTACCACCACCATGTTTCACAGATGGAATACAGTTCCTATGCTGGAATGCAGTGTTTTCCTTTCTCCAAACATAACGCTTCTCATTTAAACCAAAAAGTTCTATTTTGATCTCATCCTTCCACAAAACCACAATTAGGATAAGGTGAAAAATTTTAAGATTAGTGTGAAAATATTTATGCAGACGCAGATATATATATATATATATATATATATATATATATATATATATATATATATATATATATATATATATATATATATATATATATATATATTTATTTATTTATTTATTTATTTATATCTTTCTTTCTTTTCCTTTCGGCTGTTCCCTTTAGGGGTCGCCACAGCGAATCATCTGCCTCCATCTAGCCCTATCCCCTGCATCCTCTTCTCTCAGACCGACTACCTTCATGTCCTCCTTCACTACACCCATAAACCTCCTCTTTGGTCTTCCTCTCGGCCTCCTGACTGGCAGATCTAACCTCAGCATCCTTTTACCAATATATTCACTCTCCCTCCTCTGAACATGTCCAAACCATCTCAACCTGGCCTCTCTAACTTTGTCTCCAAAACATCTCACATGTGCTGTCCCCCTGATGTACTCATTCCTGATCCTATCCATCCTCATCACTCCCAAAGAGAACCTCAACATCTTTAGCTCTGCTACCTCTAACTCTTCCTCCTGTCTTTTCCTCAGTGCAACTGTCTCCAAACCATACAACCTCGCTGGTCTCACTACTGTCCTGTACACCTTTCCTTTCATTCTTGCTGGTACTCTTTTATCACACAACAGACCTGACACTTTTCTCCACCCATTCCAATCTGCCTGCACACGCTTCTTCACCTCTTTTCCACACTCCCCGTTGCTCTCGACTGTTGACCCTAAGTACTTAAAATCCTGCACCTTCTTTATCTCTTCTCCCTGTAACCTCACTGTTCCACTTGGATCTCTCTCATTCACACACATGTATTCTGTCTTGCTGCGACTAACCTTCATTCCTCTTCTCTCCAGAGCAAACCTCCACCTCTCTAGAGTTTCCTCCACCTGCTCCCTGCTCTCACTACAGATCACAATGTCATCTGTAAACATCATAGTCCACGGAGATTCCTGTCTGACCTCATCTGTCAGCCTGTCCATCACCACCGCAAACAAGAAGGGGCTCAGAGCCGATCCTTGATGCAGTCCCACCTTCACTGTGAACTCCTCTGTCACACCTACCACACACCTTACCACTGTCCTACTGCTCTCATACATATCCTGCACCACTCTAACATACTTCTCTGCCACTCCAGACCTTACAATACCACAGCACCTCTCTTGGCACCCTGTCATATGCTTTCTCTAAATCTACAAAGACACAATGCAGCTCTTTCTGACCCTCTCTGTACTTCTCCATCAACATTCTCAAAGCAAATATTGCATGTGCAGTGCTCCTTCTTGGCATGAAACCATACTGCTGCTCACAAATGCTCACTTCTCCCCTTAGCCTTGCTTCCACTACTCTTTCCCACAACTTCATTGTATGGCTCATCAGCTTAATACCTCTCTAGTTTCCACAACTCTGCACATCTCCCTTGTTCTTAAAAATCGGCACCAAAACACTTCTCCTCCATTCCTCAGGCATCCTCTCACTCTCTAAGACCTAGTTGAACAACCTAGTTAAAAACTCTACTGCCATCTCAACTAGACACTTCCATACCTCCACTGGTATGTCATCAGGACCAACCGCCCTTGCTAATCCTTTCTACTTCCTGCTCAACAATATTTGCCTCTACTACTCTTCTCTCTCTGTCATTTTCCTCATTCATCAGTTCCTCAAAGTACTCCTTCCATCTTTCCCTCACCCTCCTGTCACCTGTCGACACATTTCCATCTCTATCTTTAATCACTCTAACCTGCTGCACATCCTTGCCATCTCTATCCCTCTGCCTCACCAACCGATACAAATCCCTCTCACCTTCCTTACTATCTAACCTTGCATACATGTCCTCATAAGCTTTTTGTTTGGCCTTTGCCACCTTTATCTTAACCTCACGCTGCATCGCCCTATATTCCTGTCTACTTTCCTCCGTCCTCTCACTGTCCCACTTCTTCCTAGCTAACCTCTTCTTCTGGATACTCTCTTGAACTTCCTCATTCCACCACCAAGTCTCCTTGTCTTTTTTCCTCCTTCCAGATGACACACCTAGCACCTTCCTACCTGTCTCCCTGATCACTTTGGCTGTAATAGTCCAGTCATCTGGAAGTACCTCCTGACCACCTAAAGCCTGTCTCAACTCCTCCCTGAAAACCGCACAGCACTCTTCCTTTTCCAACTTCCACCACTTTGTCTTCTGCTCTGCCTTTGCTCTCTTCATCTTCCTCACCACCAGAGTCATCTTACACACCACCATCCTATGCTGTCTAGCTACACTCTCTCCTACCACTACTTTGCAATCGCTAATCTCCGTCAGATTACAGTGTCTACATAAGATATAGTCCACCTGTGTGCTCCTGCCACCACTCTTATAAGTCACCCTGTGTTCCTGCCTCTTCTGAAAGTACGTGTTCACCACAGACATCTCCATACTTTTAGCAAAGTCTACCAACCTCTGTCCTTCTGGGTTCCTTACCTGAAGACCAAACCTGCCCATCACTTCCTCATCCCCACTATTCCCTTCACCAACATGTCCATTAAAGTCTGCCCCTATCACCACTCTCTCACCTCTGGGAACACTCTGCATCACTTCCTCAAGCTCGCTCCAGAATCTGTCTTTCTCCTCTTGCTCACAACCTACTTGTGGAGCGAAAGCACTAACAACATTCACTATCACACCTTCAATTTCCAGCTTCAGACTCATCAACCTATCTGACACTCTCTTTACCTCCAGAACATTCTTCACAAACTCCTCCTTCAGGATCACTCCTACTCCATTTCTCTTCCTGTCCACACCACGATAAAACAGTTTATACCCTGCTCCAATGCTACTAGCCTTGTTCCCTTTCCACCTGGTCTCCTGGACACACAGAATGTCGACTTTCCTCCTCTGCATCATATCTACCAGCTCTGTATGTATATATATATATATATATATATATATATATATATATATATATATTCATTCCATGGTGGCGATTTCCTCTCGGAATTCCCGGGTTTCGGCACCAGTGTAACAATTTAATGTTCGGGTATGGAGGAACCAGCAGGGAGGCAGGCTTAATCCACTTGCACACTTTTATTCATTTCTTTTCCTTTCGGTTTGTGGGTTTTTCTTTATTTCCCAAACACACACGCACGCACACATGTAGCTCTGTGCCGGCGTCTCTTTCTCTCTCTCTCGAGGCGCGTGTCTTTCCTCTTTTTCTCTTCTTCCCCTCACTGCAACACAGAACACTCGTTAGTCTCATTTCCTACAGGTGTGTAAACCTTACCACTCGCTTTCTCCGGCTCCACCCTCCATTCACAAACCGGTGCTCAACCACGCTCCCACCTCCACATATATAAATTGTATTTATTGACATTTCATGAGTCTTTTAAAAAAAAGTAATGGGTGGTACGGTGGTGCAGTGGGTAACATTGCCAGCTCACACGAGTTTGACTCGATTTTCTCCTGGATTTCACGTGTTCACATGGATTTCTTCCAGGTTCCTCCCACTGTCCAACAACATGTAGGTGGATTGGCGATGCTGGATTGCACCTAGGATGGACTGGTGTCCTGTTCAGGCTGAATTCTCCCACCTTGTGGCCAGTGTTGGTTCCAGAAGTACCACAGTCCTAACCTGGATAAAGCTGTAACTAAAGAGGAATGAATTTTACCCAATTCATTTTAGCATTTTATCCAAAATGCTTATTTATTTTATGGTTATTTTATTATTATTTTTTAGAATGATTTATTTTTAAAATCACCATTCTCCATTTTGTGTTTCTATCCTTATGCTCTTTTTTATTTTTATTTTTTTTATGTGTAAAGTATTAGCACTTTACTGAGCTGCCTTTCAATGTAGAGAAGTTGAGGATCATGATTATTATTAATCATTTTTATTAGTAAATTGAAGTTAATAAGACAAAAAAAAAAAAAACGCAAAGAAGCGTAAACTCCTCTGTCCTGAAGATCTCAGAAAAACTCAAGTTACAGCTTTACCTCTGACACTGGAGACTCCTTCCATAAATGTTAAATAAACATCTCCTTACAGAAAATTTCACCATATAAACATGTTTTTAATCCATTAATGGGGAAAGTGTGCCGTACGAGTCCCTATGAATGAGCTGTTACTATATAAACAATAACGAGCGCATTCATTATAAATAAACCTGTTGTTTGCAGCTGCACTACTGTCAGAGCTGCCGTTATAGAAAATTAATCAACACCTTTTGATCACAATCCAGAATTCAACAGCCCTGTAGGGTAAATCAAAAATAACATAAGATACTTGTACAATGCAAGATATGTATCATAATATATCATAATATTTAGGTTTGCTAGGAAACGTCTGCAAAACATTCAATAAGCTTCTTCCAATCAGAGGTTTTAAATATTATAAAAAATACTACTGATACCTGTGTTATCTCAGAAAAGTGACATATTTTATCATTACATATTCCCTAGTCCTATAAGGAGTCTCTTCAAATGGTTATGATTTTGGCTCAATCCCAAACAGCACCCTATTTATAGGAAATTTAGGGCAACTACATATGCTGTGGAAGTTCAAATGATGCTTTATGTAGTGCATTTATAGTGTAGTTTACTGTATTTGCTGACACTGGTGTTGTAATATAGTCAAATGATGAATACAGTCATAAATATTTTTTTTTTATTACAAAATCTCCAAAATCCTCATAAGAACTGTCTCTCTTCATAATTATAACTATGAAATTGTATGTGTGTGTGTGTGTGTGTGTGTGTGTGTGTGTGTGTGTGTGTGTGTGTGTGTGTGTGTGTGTGTGTGTAAATATGTGATATGTTTACAGAGGGGGAAATGGACTTTGAAATTGGAATTTCCACACACAAAAAACCCAACAAACAAACCAAAAAAAAAAAAAAACAGCTTCCGATTGGACATATAGTGCACTACAAAAAGGTGCAGAAGCCCCTTATTTTATACCCTAGATAGTGTACTTATATAGTGAATTTTAAGTCATTTAGGATTGAGCCCACACCTTCTTTGCTGTTAGCCTCAGCCCCCTCAGCTCTAGCCTCCCACTGAAGGCTCACTAACACATTGTATGCTGTGTCCAGGAGTTCAGCATGAAGCTCTCTGTCATCTGTGTCGTCCTAGGATGCCTCGGTAATACAGTAAATTTTGTATACATTTTTTAAAATGTTAGACTAATTATAAACCCTGTGGTTTACTCTAAAGTGAGATCTGTATTCTTTTTAATAAATATATACATAAAACTGAAAAATGTTCATTTGTAATTGGTTGCAAAACAAGACGCTGCTAATATCACTATATGAACTGTTATAACTATCTGCTCCCACTCCATTATTTTCATTACTAATGATTTACTCTGAACTTTCAGCTTTTGCATTGTGTAATACTGACTGTGTACACACGTACAGCTCAGACCACTACATCAAAAAAATCTAAAATCCACATAAATCTGACATTCTGTCAGGTTCTGATTAGTATTAGATTAGATTAGAATTTCACACATTGCCTACAATATACTACAAAGGAAAAGTGCTAAAATATTTTTTATACAGAAAGCAGCTATTTGTCATTTAAGGCAAATGGTCTTGCTTTCAATGAATTTCAATTTTCTTGCTTTCAATTGCTTTCAGGTTTCATGAATTATTATTAGAAAGCTCAGGACTGTTTCGTCTAAAATCTAGATGCCAAGCTCATTATCATATTTGTTTTCCCCAAGGTAAGTAATTTTTTGTTGTTTCAGCTTTAGCGAAGGCTGTGCCCATGAATCCAAGAATCAAATGGTGCTTGAAGTCAGAGCAGGAGGCTCAAAAATGCAGACAGCTCGCCTCAAAATCGGATTTGTTAAGTTGTGTGAAGCGTGATGGATCTATGGAGTGCATCAGAGCCATCAAGGTAAAATATGTGCATACTTAGCTCATTGACTCACTTTCAGTAAACACTTTATCCTGATCAGGGTCACAGTGGATCTGAAGCCTTTCCCGGGAATACTGGGCGTTAGTCAGGAATACACCATGGATGAGATGCCAGTTCATTGCAGGGCACCACAACACACTCACACATTTGTTCACACTTCTGGGTAATTAATCTTAACTAATCCACCATGTGTTTGGGAGGTATGAGGAAACCCATACAGATACAGGAACAAGAGTATGCACGGAAACATCACCTGAGCTCAGATGGATAGGAGGTCGATAGGAGGAATGAAACAGAACCACAGATACTACATACATTCCTAACAATGCTGTAAAATTGTGTAAATCCATAATTCAGTAAATTCTGGGAATTTGTTTTATCAGAAAGGTGAAGCAGATGCCATTACTCTGGATGGAGGAGATATCTACACAGCTGGCCTCGCACCTTACAACCTTCACCCCATCATAGCAGAACATTACGGCACAGGTAATCTCTTTATAATAATTTTAATATTTAAAAAGAATGATAAAGGCCTCTGCATCAATTAAAATGTTTTACATTCAACTTTTTACTTTTTATCAGTAGGCTTTATGAAAACAATTGAGTATGTCACCAAATCCTGAACTTTGGTTCACCAAAACTTTTTAAAAAAACTTTAAAAAAACAAATGGACATCAAATGCTGATGTAAATTGCTGAACTTGTTTCAGATGAAGAGACGTGCTACTACGCTGTAGCCGTTGCAAAAAAAGGCACTAATTTTGGCTTCAATGACCTTCGTGGTAAGAAGACTTGTCACACTGGTTTGGGGCAAACCGCAGGCTGGAACATCCCCATCGGCACTCTCGTCGAAAAGGGACATATTAAATGGGCAGGCATCGAGGACAAACCTGTGGAAGAGGGTGAGAGTCTCTTTCATTTTCCCAGTTATTCCAGGTGCCTATTTCATCTAATGTGCATCTGTTTGTTTTTCAGCGGTGAAGGAATTCTTCCCAGCCAGTTGCGTGCCTGGAGCAATCAACAGCTTGAGACTGTGCGAGCTGTGTAAAGGCGACTGCTCACGCTCTCACAAGGAGCCATATTATGGTCACGATGGAGCTTTCCAGTAAGAATGTCATCAGAGGTGCCAACATTGCTAACACGATAATCCTAGCAGGCAGCAAGAAAAGGAAGAATGATTGCTACAAAAAACCCTAGTGCAACAATTCCATGCTAACAGTATAAACAATAAAACTGTGTGTTGGTTCTGGTGGATATGATTTTGGAGACAATGTAGAGATGCCATCACTCTGGATGGAGGAGATATCTACACAGCCAGTCTCGCACTTCTTATTGCCTTCTTGTTTTCTATTGGCTCACAAGACCAAGATTTGTGAATTCACAAAACAAAGTTCACCTAGATAGATGACACAGGAATCCGTGGCTGGGAGTCAAGGTAGCAAAGTTGACCGTGCTCTCTAGGTTGGAGGGGCATACTGTCTCTCCACTGTCAATCACAGTGACACTAGTCAACTGTGAGCATCTGTATGCTCATGTATGCAGAAGAGGGCAGATAGAAATTTCGTCCGAGTTTGATATCTGTTGTGTGATGGGGAGGGCTGGTTGGTGGGTGGGAATTGGCCAAATTGGGAGAGAAAATGGAGAAAAATCTTCCCAAAAAAAATAGACAAAGTTAGGGCAAAGTGACAGTATCTGCTAGCAAGAGCAAAAGTGTATTCTGTATCCTTTCCCATGCAGTGAATTGTCTTTTCCTTCATGTGAATTTTATTCCTATTTGGTCTGCCTGCCTAAAAAGAAGAACATTTTATAATCATCTCCTGTACTGCCATAGCAAGAGGTCAAAATCGTAAATGCTGCCTTTAATCTTAGCACTTTTGCCTCACTAGCCTTTCATCACATTTTCACCTTTGTCTTTGGTCCTGCTAAGATATGATATAAATATCAACTCTCATCACTTTACGGAGGAAGTCTTGGACACGTGGCCATGTTACTGTACATTTGTAGTATTAACCAGTGTAGTGTAGTCACCAGAGTTGCCTGGAATCAAGCTACTTTAGCAAAAACTGTAGCATAAATAGTGGCAGCTGCCCACGTGTCATTTATTTTAAGTCGAAACTTTCTTCAATGAATCTTTATGTTTTCCTAGACAGCAACAAATTAAGAGCATAACCCCTTTCTTTTCTGTTCCTGCAGGTGCCTAAAGGATGGAGCTGGAGATGTCGCATTTGTGAACCACTTCACAGTGCTTAGTAAGATGCTAAGAAGTAATATGAAAATTTCATAACAGTATAATTGCCTTACCTTTTATCACATTTTACTGCTGTTAGAACGAGATTCTATATGAGGAGGAATATCATGATATTCATCGTTAAATATTTTTAGCTGCAGATAAAGCCAACTATGAGCTGCTGTGCAAAGATGGCTCCCGGAAAAGTGTTGATGAGTTTAAAACCTGCAACCTGGCTCAAGTTCCTGCTGATGCTGTGGTTAGTCGCAAAGACAATGAACTGGCCAACCGCATCTTTGAGGTTCTTGATAAACTCAAGGTATGTGATGGGATAAATGACATAAATGCTCTCAGATACTTGAAGCAAATAATTTATGTTGAAATGGAAACAAGCTATGAACGAATCATTGGTGTCATAGGATTATATACTTGTGTCTGAATGTATCATATTTTCTAAATTTGCTAAAGTAAATTTGCTAAACTAAAGTAACTAGATAATAAACTAAATGTGAATTTGATACTAAGTTTGTTTTACAGGACAAAGGTCTCTTCACCTCCGAGGGCTTCTCAGCGAAAAACCTAATGTTCAAAGACTCGACAAAAGAGCTGCTGAAGCTGCCAGAGAGCACAGACTCTTTCCTGTACCTCGGAGAAGAGTATGTAGCTACTAGCCATGCCCTTACAAAAGGTAACATACAAACATTAACAGGTGCTGCACAACTGTCTGTATTAAAAATTCTGTACTATAACTTTTAATTGACTTTGCGGTTGATGTGTGTAATTCGTTAATAGTTTGGATTAGCAGATAATAAATTGGGATAGATTATACCATGTTTGGCCGGGAAGCCGTTAACCCAATCTGGCAACCCAATTTATCAGAATATCTGCTCCACAGGGTTCAGAACGGGCAGCAAATCTCATGAGATTACATGGTGCGCCGTGGGTCATGCTGAGAAAAATAAATGTGACATGTGGACCTTCATGAGCGTAGGTGATAAGTGGAACACCAGGATCGAATGCCAGGATGGCAACACTGTCGATGACTGCATCAGCAAGATCATGGTAATGTGAGATAACAAGTCTCATATCTCATTTGTCTCACATTCATGTGAAATTGACATTGGCACAATCTTTCTGTCTGTAGCGTAAAGAAGCTGATGCAATGGCAGTTGATGGGGGACAGGTGTATTCTGCTGGGAAGTGTGGTCTGGTGGTGGCCATGGTGGAAGAGTATAACAATGAATGTGAGCAAAATCATGTTGGACTGATGTCTACATAAATCATGTAAAATAATAATTAATTAAAATGCCACCAAATCACAAAGAATGCTCATAAAGCATCAATCATGTTTTATAAGTTACCAACATTTTAAACAGAGCTATATATTAATTCATGTAACATAAGTGCAACTAATGATCCACTTCTGTTTTTCTCCCCCAACAGCAAAGTGCAATTTTGGATCTGGTAGGTGAAATCCATTTTCATTCATATTCTCTACATCCTGGATTAGTTATATAAATATACTTATGAATTTTGTGTTAACAAGGGCATCAGTAAAGTGCAGGAGCAGCTTTTGACCATAGATATGAGTGAAGCAGGACATAATAATGACATAACCTCAAACAAAATTGCGAGAGGCTATCGCACTTGACTTATGCGATAAGCTACTATATAGTGAATTTTTAGAGTAACACAGTAATAGGAAGTTGACAACATATCTTGGCTTCTGTATAGTATTTTTAAACAAACCCAATTCGGCAACCCTTTGGCAACCCCATTTTTAATTAATCCTGTCCTTTGTACCTCCACCGAGCATGTCTTCCCCAATGGGCCCTTTATTGGGGCTCGTTAGAGTTTCTTTTTTTGACTACTGGGTGCAATAATGACTCTATGGAAGCTAAGTGGGGCAGTAAAAGCCCTACGTTGGTGCAACATCTAGAAAGGAGCACAAATCAATGGAACCTTGGCTTATATATGTCAATAGATAAAAGTTTCTTAATCAAAAATGAGGTCATTAGTATTTCAATGGATTTTAAAATGTATGGAGTTGAGACTGGAGAATGAGGACTTTATGAAGATTAACATTTTTGAGCAGTTGATATATATGGTGGGGCTCTGCATCATCTGACTCTATGGACGAGCCACCACTGGTGAAATGTTGTCTCAAAGTAAGGGCAGCAAACCTGGATATATCTAGAGTAACAACAGGAACCACTAGGGGCTAGGGGAGGCAGAGTACTCACTGATTTTCTGAGGTGCAGGGACATTGACCAGGGGACTGAGGGAATGGGGTTGGAAAATCTCAGGAGTTATAGTGGACTTGATCAGGGGGTCCAACACATTCCTGTGAGGAATCCATGATCTCTTCTCTGCTCTCTCCAGATGTACAAAGGCTTAGATTTTGCTGGAACCTCCTCTCTGCCAGAGATAAGGGGTGGCTGGTAACCAAGAACTCACTGAAAGGGTGTTAGTCCAGTAGGCAAGTGCTTTAAGGAGTTCACTTAATGTAACTGCAAAGATACTGGCCAAGGTCCTGGTTCAGTCTCTCCACTTGGCCAATAGACCCTGGCCAGGTAACCAGAGATGAGGATTACATGGCCTGATGCTCCATTAATGCTCTCCACACTTGGTATGTAAATCGCATGCCTCTCTATCAGATGTTATTTTATCTGTGTTATTTCATACTCCCTTCAGCAGATACCTCGTCCTATTATGCTGTGGCTGTAGTGCGCAAGGACTCTGGTGTGACCTGGGAAACACTGATAGGCAGGAAGTCGTGTCACACTGGTTTGGGACGTACAGCAGGCTGGAACATTCCCATGGGTCTCCTCCATGAAGACACCAAAGAGTGTAATTTCTGTGAGTCAACTCAGAGTTTGGTCATTTAATAGCTCCACAGCATGTTGAATCTTCACATGTTCATTTCCGTTCATTTCATTTTTTCTTTTATAGCAAAGTACTTCAGTGAAAGCTGTGTACCTGGTGCAGATCCAGCATCTAATCTGTGTAAATTGTGCAAGGGTGCTGACGGTATCAGGGGGATATTAGACAAATGCAAAGCCAGCACTGCAGAGCACTATTATGGCTACGCTGGAGCCTTCAGGTACGATTCACATCAATCTACATAAAAATGATGAGCCGCATCTACCACTTATTGTTTAAAATGTTCTCAAGACAGAAGGGCTGCCTAGCTAACTGACTCATGCTAAATCAATCTGAGAATAGCATTAACGGGGGGATGGGGGTGGGAGTCTTTAAAAAAAAAGAAAGAAAAGAATCCAATTTTTCATCAGGAAATAAGTTCCTTGTTATATCGAGACAGATACATCATTTAACTGGAAGCCTTTAGCCTGGAAGATTGTTGCAGTGAAAATCTTCAGATGGGGCAAATGAATGTTCCTCCGATCCATACCCCTCCTAACACCTACAATATGAATGTAAAACAACTCATCTTTCTTTATTTAGTCTTTCAACTTGCCAGTTGGACTGATGATGAAAGCCTGAGGTGGAACATACATTAATGTTTAGAGTTCTCTGGTTTGGGACTCATCAGATTTGATCATTCTGTGGAATCAAAAAATGTTCTGGAACAGCATTATGGCCATTTCCATGGTTGTAGTGAAGCAATCAATCACCATATCACAATATTTGTGTCACCATTAGACAGTGGTAATTCTGCGATAAAGTCGTTATAAATTTGAGAGCAGGTCCTGTATGGGACTAGTAAACATTCATGGATATCTACTGGAACCTGACCCCACTGTCTTGTCTCATCAATCGCCTGAGTAACACTCAATTTTTGACCCAAAACACAAATCCATATTAGCTTAAATGATGGGTTAATAACTCCCCAGCAATCCTATAGAACCAGAAATGTCTTATTATAGGTCTAAAAGGTTGTTTCAGTGAGATTAATGCTGAAATGGAGTTTGAGTGTTTGTGTCCTGCAGGTGTTTGGCTGAAGGTGCTGGTGATGTGGCCTTTGTTAAGCACAGCACTGTAGAGGAAAACACAGACGGTGAGTCGGAACTTAAATTAATATGAATGTTTAAGAGCCGAGTTTGAGCAAACTATGACATCCGAATTAACGTAACGAGACAGAAAGACATGCTAACAGACCAAATTAATTCACTTGTTATATTCCAAGTGTTACTACAGTTTGGGAGATAGCATTCATAAAATGTTGTGTTTTTCTCTTGGGAGATGTTCAATAATTAAGGAATAAAACACTGTGTGCGTGTGTTACAGTAAAATTCCGAGTGACAGGGTGGTGTAATGAAGTGGAGTTACTGGTACCACCCCAAAAGTTGCTTATTTTCCTATAACAATAACTCCTCAAGTGTTTCATTCCTCTTATACGACAATGTTTAATCTATGAAAGAATGTCATGTTGGGCTCCTAAGTAGCACAACAGAAATGCGTCGCCCTGTCACCTGGAGAGTTTGAATTCGAATTATGCCACAACCATCTGTGGTAAATCGGCTATGGTCTCTGGATGGGAGGAGTGGCATTCTCTCTCTCCCCCGGCCAATCACAGCGATACTAGCCAATCATGATCCAAGAGCCAATTGTGTTCGGCGGATAGCACTTTCCTCTGTGTGTGTTACGTCAGCCTGTGATGCAGCATGAGCAGTAATTTGAAAAGATGTTACTAGATGTTAAGCACAGATTGGCCAAGAATACATTAGGGAGAAAATCTGGGCCAAAAAAATAATGATGTCATACTTTTTATCCATTTATAGTTGCATTTAATGTTGCAGAATGACTGCAAATCAAGTTCCTGTTCTCACTCACGTTATAGCAGCTATAAACAGCCGTACCCTCACAGACCTCTCTTTTTTTTATCTCTCTTAAAAAATTCTTAAAAGTGTAATATTTACTCAGCTTCATGTTCATGAAGAATTCCACATCTCTCTCCAGGCAGGGGACCAGCATGGGCTAAGGCTTTCAAATCATCAGACTTCAAGCTCATTTGTCCTGGTGGCTCTGCTGAAATTACTGAATATGACAAGTGTCATTTAGCCAAAGTTCCACCTCATGCCATCGTCACTCATCCAGAGAAACGTGATGACGTGGTGTCGTTCCTCAAGAATCAGCAGGTGAGAAAAAAAAATCCACAGTTAATCTGTGTTAAGATTAGGTTTTATTTCCTTGTAAAGAGCATTTAAACAGGGAAATTGATGCAGATCTAACTCACCAAGACTGAGTTTTGGGTTTTCTTCCCCGTTCTGTATTTCAGGCCATGTTTGGTCATTCCAGCTCTTGGGTCGTGTTTAACATGTTCAAGTCTGAGGGCAATCCAAATTTACTCTTTAAGGATTCTACTAAATGTCTCCAAGAAGTTCCACCAGGAAAAAACTACAAGGAATTCCTGGGTAAAGAATATATAACAACAATAGACTCCCTGCGCGAGTGTGCCAGCAGCAAGACAGGTAGGAGTCCCAAAAAATGCATATTTAACAGTAGATTCTACAGATGGAACAATATGACAGTTGATTATCCGTATTATGATGACCCAAACCGTCAACATCACTCTTCTTTCTTTCCTTCACAGAACTGGAGAAGGCCTGTACCATCCACTCCTGCCAAAAGAAAATCTAAATGCTCCAGTTTGTCTCAGACATTATGTCCTGCATGTACATTTGTGCATGAAGCCAACTGTAGGCAACTTTCTCACCTGTTTACAATGAATCTGTCATTGATGTAATTGGAAAAAAAATACATATTGGTTTTACAGGTTTTCAATTTACTTTCACAAAACAGTCTAAAAAAGAGAGGCAATGCAAACATGCACAAACATTACCAAACACATATCACACACGAAGTATTCAATCTCTGCCTAAAAGTTGGTTCTGTGCATCCATAATCCATGCATGACCTTTGCTTCTAAAAACTGAAAATGAGAAATCCATAATTCTGATGGTAGGAATTAATTCATAAAGGATTTCTTCTTTCCAGTGGTGACACACCTCCTAGTTATCACCAGGAGTAAAGTGACGAAACTTAAGCACAAATTCATCTATATTCTTGAAACTTTGCGACCACCTGAATTAAATATTATACTTTAAAAATTCGCTACATTTCAATATCAATGTATTTTACCTCTCAGAGCTTCAAAAGCACTTTACTTTGCAAAGCTGGTGATGAAAAAATTAATACATGTGCGTACCTTGTTTTTAGTGGTTGAGTGGGGAAACTTTTTACACTCCACTATTATTCCTGTGGTTCTAGAAAACCACAGATCCCACTCTATTCTAGTTCCTAGAATAGAGTGATATTTCCTTTGGTTGGTTATTAGTCCAGTCCCTGCTTCCAGGGGTGGTCAAGATGTTTGGTATGGATGATGGTGTCACTGAGCACAGTGTTCATGGATTGCTGGAAGGACATATGAGCCCTGTGAAGCACAAAAGCCCCAGACCCAGTATTGCTGGACAGCATCTTGGGTCTGTTATGACGACATCTTGTCAGTAGCCCTCACCACTCCATCACCCGGGGTTTACCCATAATTAACAGTGGGTCAAGGCCATGAGAGCCAGTTGTGAGCCGGTTGTATTCTCACTTGTGCTGCTGCCCTAACCTTAACCCACCCTCAGTGCCTCTGGCAAAATAATAGCTTGAAAGTTTGTGTAGGTGTAAGGCACTTCATGGACTTTAAATAGCACATAGGAGAGGAGGACTTCTTGGCCACCATGCTTCAAAGTAGGTGTTTAAGGATCTGAAACAGTTTACCATTCTATCTGTTTGCAGATGGAGTTCCATGTTGCTAAATTCTGTCATTAGTTGGGACATGAAGACCATGCACAGTGGAAAAGCAGGAAGCATTGCCGTCTCACAGCTCCAGGGTACCTGGTTCTATCCTGAGCTCAGGTTACTGGGTGTGGGGGATTTTGCTTGTTCTCACCATGTCTGCATGGTTTTCCTAAGGGTTCTTTGGTCCCTAAGTTCTCTGGTTCCTAGGGTTTATCTTTGAGCTTGGCAGCAACCTGGTCCCCTTCAGTCACAATGAACTGTGTCCAGCAGTGGCAGAGGAGGTGATCATCAAGACCCAGTTAGTGTGGGCAGTTTGTTCACTTTCAGGGTCTTCTCCTTGGTCCTCCTCCAAGAGAACCATTTGAGCCATGGTGTGGTTGTATGAGGTGCAACTGTCATCATGATGGTAGTGATGGAACCTTGCACAGTGGTAAATCAAAGCTGATTTCTGGTCTAGGAGAAAGAGCACTAATACCCATGCCCCTGTCCCCTGGCCTCTTCATATTTATTAAGATGGAGAGGATGTCCTGGGTTTTGCTGTGCGCATGAGCCACTGGGAGGGTTCTAATGGAAGCAAGTATGATCTTGCTTCTTGGTTCCACCAGTATCAGGACCCTGATTACAAAAATTCCCTCCACTGTAACTACCTTGATGTTGAAGGTTAAAGCCAGGTTTTCCTTCCAATGTCAAGTACCAGGTCTGTACACATCCTACCATGGATACATTAAGGGTTGGAAGGCGCCGGTCCTCCCACCGGGATGGTTACAACATTTCCAACAGCCTTTTAGTTGCGGCGACCTCCTTCTGCTAGCAATGGCAGCTTCTCCACACTCCATGATTGATTTCCAGACTCCCCACTCAGAGTGGGCCAGATTTCCAGTGGCATGGAAAGCGATCCATGGATACCCTCTCTGCCACTTCAACAGGACTTAGCTTGTTGGGTTGTAGCCAGCGTTGGGTGACGTTAAGATGCTGCCGTAGCTCTTGGTATAGGAGGTTGCTGAGTGTGACACTAACTTTATGTGGCAAAAGATATTTGCTCAGTTGCATTCAGCATTCGGTATGAGCAAGTATCTTTTGCCAAATAAAGTTAGCATAGCCTTGCAGTTACCCAAAGTTCTCCAGCTGCTCCCCGGAGTCCTTACACTCAGCTATGCAATAGTAACAAGGCACTTTTACAATTCAATAATTTGCTCCTTTTCCTGTTTAAGTGGTGAGGAGTGGCCATGTTTCAATATTAATGAACATTGAGGGTCTGTATATGAATATTAATGAATAGAAACCAATTTGACAGATGCTAAATTGGAGATATAGAAATACCTTAACAGTAGAATTAACAGTAGAACTGAATACCTACCATTAAATATAGAAAGAAAACATGCAAATCACTCAGTTACTTCATTTTTTTCTTTCTTCTGGACAACATTCTGTACCTTCTTTTTGCTAGTTTTGTTTTTTTCCTTTGTTTCTTACTTGGTCTCTGTTTTGTCCTGTTCGATGTGATTGTTGTTCATATTATTAAAAAGTGTCATACTGTTTAAATTCTCTGACTATTTTAGCATGTATAAATACCGTATAGTTGACTTACTGTAGATGCTTAGCACAAAGTATTGACACCCTTCTAACATTCACACATTCATCAGTGGAGATGGATCATCACAGGAGCCCCATGGAGCAGATATAATTTGTCCCGTGGTTTATTCTCAGTACAGCAGTGATGTAGTTTGGCTGGAATGTTTATCATGAGATTAACAGTAGGTTATGTCTGTCATGTTTATGCTAGCTAATGATGTGGCACTTGTTATAAAGCTATTTTTACTTTGTAATTACATGCTTGTTATTACTCATTTAGCTGTTGTGTGAAATAAAATACAACTGTCCTGAAATATTTTAGGGATGTAGTTATTTATAATTATAAAAAAAATATATAAGAGGTGTGGTGGTTATAAATATAACATCAGTAGTAAAACATTTGGCACAACACTGGCAGGTCTGCTCTTTTTCTCTTTTTTTCCTGTCCAAATGTACATTTAATTTATCACTGTTTTGATTTCCAGCAGTTAGACACAATTAAAATGAGGGGGAGCCAAGATGGCGTCCGATGCAGACAGAGTTTTTTGTTGTTAGAGTTTGTACTCATTTTTCACACCCATGGAGCAACTTTACAGACTTTTAACTGATGTATTGAGTAAGGAACAACGGACCAACAAATGTGTAATTTAGTAACCTTCAACCTTTAGAAATAATCATTTACAAAAGTTTATACCGACATCTGAAAGCTATACAGTTCAAAGATAGTTGTAATCTCTTCCCCTTCAGTCGTATGATGTAATGGCAGAAAAGAGATGAGGGCGAAATACAGACAAAGGAAAATTTGGTTTAGGAAGAGCTCGTTCTGCTGGCAATCAAAAAAATGGATGTCATGGAGACTCATTCCTACGCTCGATGCAGCAGTCCAGAGCTAATGTTTACTCCGGTCCCGGATTCAGAGCCATGCACGCCAGATCCCAAGAAAAGCAAATCAGAGCCAACGCTTGCTGAGGTACAGAATAACATCGTGCAAATATTGGTGGAGAAAATGAATCAAAATACCGAAACCATACACCATGAAATCAAACAAAACAGAGAATGCATAAACTCTTTAAAAGAAGCTACTGAATTTCTCTTCAAAGAGATGCATGATGTTAAGAAAGACAGTGTGACTCTTAAGGAAGTAAACGAAGAACATCAGAAGAGAATTTCAGAGTTGGAAGAAAGAGTGAATGAAGCTGAAAGATACCAAAGAAGATGGAATCTAAGGCTTTACGGTCTGACAGAGCAAGAATGAGAGAATGTCAAACAAAGAGTGAATGACATATGCCGCACCGTGATACTGGAGGCTGCAGATAACTTTCCTCATCACGTTGATGTTGTTCATCGTGTCGGGAGGAAAAGCGCCGATAAGGTTCAACCAGACATCTTGAGATTTATGGCGAGATCAGCCAAGGAGCTCCTGTGGAAATGTTCGAAAGGATCAGAGTATCTTCAGTCCAGAAAGTTAAGATTTGGAGAGGACCTAACAATGAAAGACAAAGACACGCGTAACAGACTTTGGCCTCAAATTGGAGCTGCATGCAAACAAGGGAAAAAGGCTTTTTTTGTTGGTGCCAAAGCTATAATTGACGGCAAATAAATCCGTGGATAAAGTATGACTGATGTTGAAGCAGATGTTTCAGTTTTTTGAGGTAAAGGGTAAAGGTTATCCTGTCTAATAGCTTGAAGGTAAAATATAACATTACACATTTGTCTTTTATAAGGGTTATAATATAACTGAAACCTTATATTGCCTTATCTATATGCTGAATAGTATATTATAAATATTTTTTGAGTTATTTGTTTTCTTTTACTTCCAGCTTTGAAAATGTTGTATAAGCTATTTGGCTGTTTGGTCTTTTTGTGACACTCAATTAGATTATTTACATGAATGTTGTTCTTGGGTGAATGAAAAACATTTGACTTCGGTAAGCTATTAAGAGATTATGTCTTTATGTTTATATTCGTTCAATGTTAAGAGCATTCGTGATTTGTTAAAGAGAAAAGCAATTTTTTTGTTTCTTAAAAGATTTAAGGCTGACTTTTATTTTTTTACAGGAAACCCATGCAGTAACGTCTGATTTTGTTTTTTGGAAAAATCAATGGGGTAGTGATATCTGGTTGGCATACGGGAGTAGTAGATCAGCAGGGGTTGCAGTTTTGAAAGGTAATTATAAAGGGAAAATTATAAAAAGTTAAGCTCACTCAAGTGGAAGATGATAATTTCTTAATTTTGGGGAACATCTATGCTGACAATTATACTCTACAAAACATGTTGTTATTACAAAACTTTAGAGAAGAAATTATGGATTTTTTTAAAATATACCCAAGTGCCCAGTCGATTTTAGGTGGTGATTGGAACACTATTAATGATCCTTTTTTGGATTGTTTTCCTCCCCGTATCAATAGACAGTCCCAATATACTGATATATTTCATTTATGTTCCCAATTAAATTGTCGGGATGAATAGAGGAACAGAAATATTTATAAGATAGACTTTGCTTGGAGTAATAAGGATAGATCTATACAATCTAGAATTGACTTTTGGTTAACATCTGAGGAACTTGGGAATCAAATTCAAGAGACTGACATAGTGCCCTCAGTCTTCAGTGACCATAAAATGATCCATTTAGTTATCAGCCTTGGTGATACAAGAGCTTGAGGATCTAGTTTCAATTACTGGACATTAAATAATTCACTTTTTGAAGATGTTCAGTTTAAGGATAACATTAAAAGTGTAATAAAGAGATGTTACAATAATGCTAAAATATCAGGCTTATATGGAACAAATTGGGAAATTATGAAATATGAAATTAGAAAATTTGCAGTCTCGAGAAGTAAAGAAATAGCCAAAACCAAAAGAAACAAAGAAAATAGTTTAATTCAAAACATAATTGATATATGACAAAAAAATAGAAAGTGAACAAGATTAAAATCTTTAATAAAATTACAATTGGAATTAGAACAAATCTATGAATATAAAGCTAAGGGTGCGTTTATAAGGTCAAGGAGAAAGTGGTTAGAAAAAAGTGAATCGAATTCTAAGTATTTTTTCAATCTTGAAAGAAAAAGGGGAGATTTTTCCTCTTTAAAGAAACTCAAGATTAACGATTTTCTTACAGTAGACCCAAAATTAATATCTAATTTTGTTGTTACATTTTATGAAAAGTTATATGCCCAAAATAATAATATAGGTAATGTTGCTTTTTTTCTAGGTTCACTTAAAAATAATGCAAAAATTATAGATCATCATTCTAAATACATATGTGATCGAGACATATATCTTGAAGAAATTCATAAAAGCATGGAAAAGCTTAAAAATAATAAAGCACCAGTTAACGATGGGCTGACCTGTGAATTTTATAAAGAGTTCACAGAAGATATCTCAGAGTTTCTTTTATGTGTCTTCAAAGAAATTTAGCAAAATGAAAAAATGTTGCCAACTATGTTACAGGGATTGATTACATTGATTCCTAAGCCAGGTAAAGACCTATTAAATATAGAAAATTGGAGACCTATAACTCTAATCAATAACGATACTAAATTACTTTCACATATATTTGCAAGTCGATTAAAATTAGTTTTAAATGAAATTATAGATGATTGTCAATCTGGCTTCTTACGTGGTAGATATATTGGCAATAATATTCGATTAATATTAGATTTGTTTGACTACAATTTTCTTTTAAATGATGATAGTTACATATTTTTTATAGATTATTATAAAGCATTCGATACTGTAAACCACAAATTTTTATTTGAAGTTCTTGATTTCTTTGGTTTTGGCAACAACTTTATCCGTGCAGTTCGAACATTATATAATGATTGTAATAGCTCTGTTAAACTACCCTTCGGGACCACTCCTAGATTTAATATAGGTAGAGGTGTTAAACAAGGAATCTAGTTAATCTAGCTACTTTTTGCACCGGTGCCAAGCCCGGATAAATAGAGAGGGTTGTGTCAGGAAGGGCATCCGACGTAAAACTTTTGCCAAATTCAATATGCGAATCAGTAACATGACTTCCATACCGGATCGGTCGGGGCCCGGGTTAACAACGACCGCCATCGGTGCCGTTGACCTACAGGGCACTGGTGGAAATTGGGCTACTGTTGGTCGAAGAAGGAGAGGAGGAAGGTGTGTTAGAGGAGGAAGGCGTGTCCGTAGGCAGAGAGAGAAGAGGAAAGGCAGGAGTTTAGGACTGAAAGTAGGGACTTTGAATGTTGGTACGATGACAGGTAAAGGCAGAGAGCTGGTAGATATGATGCAGAGGAGGAAAGTCGACATTCTGTGTGTCCAGGAGACCAGGTGGAAAGGGAGCAAGGCTAGAAGCATTGGAGCAGGGTTTAAACTGTTTTATCATGGGGTGGACAGGAAGAGAAATGGAGTAGGAGTGATCCTGAAGGAGGAGTTTGTGAAGAATGTTCTGGAGGTAAAGAGAGTGTCAGATAGGTTGATGAGTCTGAAGCTGGAAATTGAAGGTGTGATGTTGAATGTTGTTAGTGCTTACGCTCCACAAGTAGGTTGTGAGCAAGAGGAGAAAAACAGATTCTGGAGCGAGCTTGAGGAAGTGATGCAGAGTGTTCCCAGAGGTGAGAGAGTGGTGATAGGGGCAGACTTTAATGGACATGTTGGTGAAGGGAATAGTGGGGATGAGGAAGTGATGGGCAGGTTTGGTCTTCAGGTAAGGAACCCAGAAGGACAGAGGTTGGTAGACTTTGCTAAAAGTATGGAGATGGCTGTGGTGAACACGTACTGTCAGAAGAGGCAGGAACACAGGGTGACATATAAGAGTGGTGGCAGGAGCACACAGGTGGACTATATCTTATGTAGACGCTGTAATCTGACGGAGATTAGCGATTGCAAAGTAGTGGTAGGAGAGAGTGTAGCTAGACAGCATAGGATGGTGGTGTGTAAGATGACTCTGGTGGTGAGGAAGATGAAGAGAGCAAAGGCAGAGCAGAAGACAAAGTGGTGGAAGTTGGAAAAGGAAGAGTGCTGTGCGGTTTTCAGGGAGGAGTTGAGACAGGCTTTAGGTGGTCAGGAGGTACTTCCAGATGACTGGACTACTACAGCCAAAGTGATCAGGGAGACAGGTAGGAAGGTGCTAGGTGTGTCATCTGGAAGGAGGAAAGAAGACAAGGAGACTTGGTAGTGGAATGAGGAAGTTCAAGAGAGTATCCAGAAGAAGAGGTTAGCTAGGAAGAAGTGGGACAGTGAGAGGATGGAGGAAAGTAGACAGGAATATAGGGAGATGCAGCGTGAGGTTAAGATAGAGGTGGCAAAGGCCAAACAGAAAGCTTATGAGGACATGTATGCAAGGTTAGATAGTAAGGAAGGTGAGAGGGATTTGTATCGGTTGGTGAGGCAGAGGGGAAGAGATGGTAAGGATGTGTAGCAGGTTAGAGTGATTAAAGATAGAGATGGAAATGTGTTGACAGATGACAGGAGGGTGAGGGAAAGATGGAAGGAGTACTTTGAGGAACTGATGAATGAGGAAAATGACAGAGAGAGAAGAGTAGTAGAGGCAAATATTGTTGAGCAAGAAGTAGAAAGGATTATCAAGGGCGGTTGGTCCTGATGACATACCAGTGGAGGTATGGAAGTGTCTAGTTGAGATGGCAGTACAGTTTTTAACTAGGTTGTTCAACGAGGTCTTAGAGAGTGAGAGGAATGGAGGAATGGAGGAGAAGTGTTTTGGTGCCGATTTTTAAGAACAAGGGAGATGTGCAGAGTTGTGGAAACTACAGAGGTATTAAGCTGATGAGCCATACAATGAAGTTGTGGGAAAGAGTAGTGGAAGCAAGGCTAAGGGGAGAAGTGAGCATTTGTGAGCAGCAGTATGGTTTCATGCCAAGAAGAGGCACTACAGATGCAATATTTGCTTTGAGAATGTTGATGGAGAAGTACAGAGAGGGTCAGAAAGAGCTGCATTGTGTCTTTGTAGATTTAGAGAAAGCATATGACAGGGTGCCAAGAGAGGAACTGTGGTATTGTATGAGGAGGTCTGGAGTGGCAGAGAAGTATGTTAGAGTGGTGCAGGATATGTATGAGAGCAGTAGGACAATGGTAAGGTGTGCGGTAGGTGTGACAGAGGAGTTCACGGTGAAGGTGAGACTGCATCGTAGGATCGGCTCTGAGCCCCTTCTTGTTTGTGGGTGGAGATGGACAGGCTGACAGATGAGGTCAGACAGGAATCTCCATGGGCTATGATGTTTGCGGATGACATTGTGATCTGTAGTGAGAGCAGGGAGCAGGTGGAGGAAACTCTAGAGAGGTGGAGGCTTGCTCTGGAGAGAAGAGGAATGAAGGTTAGTCGCAGCAAGACAGAATACATGTGTGTGAATGAGAAGGATCCAAGTGGAACAGTGAGGTTACAGGGAGAAGAGATAAAGAAGGTGCAGGATTTTAAGTACTTAGGGTCAACAGCCCAGAGCAACGGGGAGTGTGGAAAAGAGGTGAAGAAGTGTGTGCAGGCAGATTGGAATGGGTGGAAAAAAGTGTCAGGTCTGTTGTGTGATAAAAGAGTACCAGCAAGAATGAAAGGAAAGGTGTACAGGACAGTAGAGAGACCAGCGATGTTGTATGGTTTGGAGACAGTTGCACTGAGGAAAAGACAGGAGGAAGAGTTAGAGGTAGCAGAGCTGAAGATGTTGAGGTTCTCTTTGGGAGTGACGAGGATGGATAGGATCAGGAATGAGTACATCAGAGGGACAGCACATGTGAAATGTTTTGGAGACAAAGTTAGAGAGGCCAGGTTGAGATGGTTTGGACATGTTCAGAGGAGGGAGAGTGAATATATTGGTAAAAGGATGCTGAGGTTAGATCTGCCAGGCAGGAGACCGAGAGGAAGACCAAAGAGGAGGTTTATGGATGTAGTGAAGGAGGACATGAAGGTAGTCGGTCTGAGAGAAGAGGATGCAGGGGATAGGGCTAGATGGAGGCAGATGATTCGCTGTGGCAACCCCTGAAGGGAACAGCCGAAAGGAAAAGAAGAAATGGGCAGTGAAAAAGCCTAACTTTACTCATTTCAAAATAGAAATAGGTCACTATCTGTATATGTTAAAAGAAACAAGAAATGACAAAGGAAAAAAACTGTAAGCTACTTTAAACCCTTAAATCTATTCTTTGAATAATTTGTAATTATTTGTACTTGTTTACGTTTTTTTTCTACTTTTTTTTTCTTTTTTTAAAAAAACTATTTGTTTTGAATTTTTTAATGTTATTGCCCTTGTATGTTCTTTGTTATAAAAACTGCAATTTAAAAAAAAAGAAAAAAAAAGACAATTAAAACAACGACAGTGGCGACTATACAGAAATGTGTGACGTTTATAAAAACGCACATTTTTAAACATGAACGGAGCTAGAAACGAATAAATCCTAAAAGAGCCGAGTCTCTCTGTAAACGCGGACCGGTTTATAACTGAATTCGGCCCGTTTCAATATGGAGGACGCGCTGACGTATTGGTGTGGCGGAAAAAAAGAAGCATCTAACCCGGAAGTGCCCATGAGACATCGTTAACTTGACCCAAATAACCCGGAAGTACACATGCGGCTTCTTAAACTGCTTTATTTCATCTCCCAACCGCATTAAGACAAATCCCGCCTTGCTGCTCCAGGATTGGCTGGTAGAGCAGATGACGAGGAGAACGCTGATTTTACAGTTTTGTTAAACTGTAAAATCCACAAAGGCGCAAATCCACCTGCAAACACGTTCAATTCGATAGTTAGCTGGGCATCCGAAATAGAAAGGCCCAATAGACAGGACAAACGCCAGATTGCATCAGTTCAGTGGATAGCAGATCAGAAGCCAGAATTTAAAGCCACAGAAGTAAGTTTAAACCAACATGTGCAATCCCAGTCACATACTAAGCAAGGAAAATTCTGTTCCTTCTGCCACAAAATTGGCCATGCAGTCCAGAAATGCTGGTCTTTAGGGAACGGACATCCACCACCTTATTTCCTTCGGCGCAAAAATGCACATTCAGGTCATACAGCTCACATAAATGTGCCTGTGCAAAAAACACTGTGTGAGCTTATAGCTCTATTTAATGAAGTGCCAAGAATTTTAGGGCTTTTAGCAAAGGGCTTAGCTGTCCTCTAATATTAAACATTGTTTTTGATGATGCCATGGTTAATGACCTTCTGTGTTTTATGTACTTCCGTCCTGACAAAGATTTCTGAGATGTCCAAATTACGATCTGTTGTAACAGACTGGCTTAAAAACTCTTTGACATCTGAATTAAGCTTATATTGTTAAAATCACAGTTTCTTACATCAAATACAAACACTACTGTTTTTATAGGAACACATGGCATTTAGACTAATGTGGCTTTAGCTGATGTTGAATAGTTGTTAATGCATTATAGTGCATTTAGGCTAATGTAGCTAAAGTTGTTACAGTTGTTAATGTACTGAAGTACATTTAGACTAAAGTAGTTAAAATTGTAGCATAAGACTGGGTTTGGGTAAAAATTGTTGCATTTAGGCCTACCAAAGTTGTAAATGTTAACCACAGCCAGTGATCTTATGTTTCAGATTAAAACTACAATCTGATCTTGAAATAGTCATTAGATTATTCAAGACTCTGTTACCTATGTTGAACATTTTCTGATCTCCCCTAATGGCATTGTGTGGGTTATTTCTGCCATAAATAACACCAACAAAGCCCTACAAAGGAGTAGAGTTGACTGTTGAATTTTAACTTGTAATGCTTCTCCCCACAGCATTTAGAGGTGCTACACCTCTGTAGTTAATATAAAATGCTTTCACACAGCAACAGGATAGCAAATAGAGCCAGTTCACAACTTGAGCATTATTATTATTTTTACTATGGCTCCCTGGTTTAGCACCAGGCTTTTTCCAAATTTTGCAACACTAATTGATAAAAAATAAATGTCATATTGCCTCTTGCTGGAGCATTTTATTTACATTCATCTCACAGCGCTGTGGAATTCCCAAACTTCAATTGTCCAAAGCCATTGATTACTTTTCTATAACAGCACGCCTTATCATGCTCTATTGCTTACGCTTAAGTAAAACACATAGTCACACACATAATAACAAAACACACATAAAGAAACACAAACTAGGTGTCTTAATACATATAGGAATTAGCCTGCCAGTGGGTGTTCTAAGCACCCTACATTGACCCTAGGTGTGAATGGGTGTGTGTGTATGCGCATGTGTGAGAGTTTGTGTGAAGCCTTTGTAATGGGCTAGTGTCCCATTCAATGTTTATTCATACACCCAGTGTTTCCAGAAGAAACTCTGGATCCACTGAGATTTGTATATCAGAAGAAAAAAAATGAGTCATTCACATAACATCTTAATTTTTCTTTTTTATTTCTCTACCTTTTTGTTTGTTTTAACTTTCAACTAGATTATATTAGACTACTTCTCAGTACCTGAGGAGGGTATCAGTATAGTCTACTCAACATGCAGAAAATGTATTTATATAGTTTAACACCTGTTATAACTACATACCAGTTAAGCACAACATCAGGTTCATTTGTGAACCAATATCACATCCTTTTATTCTTCACATTTGTGAGATTTTATTTTGAGTTTTATCATTCATAGTCCTGCCATATTACATCATTTAAGTTTGCTTCCACTACAGCTGCTGAACTACATGCATAGGCTTTTTAAGATTAAAAACTATATTATGAGTTAAATTAACTCTTCTATGAGAAATATACGTTCAGTTTGTACAGGAGCAACTTACCTTCAATATCTGTTGAGCATATTGTTATTTTTAAGTAACATTAATGCACACCCTTTTATACATCCTGAGCATACTTTTCTAGATTTAATCATTTATTAGAGATCAGGATCAGGTTATCAAATGGGACCAAATAGTTTAATCACTTAGATAAAAATATATATATATATATTCACCACATTGTTGTTTCCATGAAATATGAAACTATGCCATGTGTATGTTGTCAGTCTGAGTTTACAGTTGCAATATGTGTCAAATGGAAGTATATCAGTGTATCCAAGTGTTTGTCCAAATAACAGAGAAAAGTTTCTGAAGGATTGAGGACCTCTTCGAAATATGGGGTCTCCTGCGTCCCGCAAAGGAAGTAAGAAGAAACTTCAAAATGGGACATTCATGCATCTTGGGCAAGAGAACCACAGGACACTGATTCATCTTTCTGCTGGAAGGAGAGACACACCCTGCTGGGAGGGCACAGGAGCCCACACCAAGCAACTGACTTCAGCTGCAACAGAGTGCAAACCAGACACCAAGATTCCTGGCCAGTTACTCCACACAACTAAAGATGCCTGGTGGAACTGAATCTTCAGGAGTCGTGTCCTGGTCAGCTCTGTGATCACCTGTAGACATCACTGCCCTTCAACCTATGATGACTGCCACATGTTCTCGGGCCGTTAAAATGGCTCTGCATTCAGACGTCCCGGAGGAGGGATTTGTAGTAGATTTATAAAATTGTGGCAGTAATGTGATTAAGGTTAAAATGATCAGGAATGTGTTTCAGAGACACCAGGTGAACTAAAACTGATTATCTAAACTGTGTTTAATTACAATATTCCTCAGGGCATATGGATATCTTTTATATCCATATTTCATGGGGAACGTTGTGGTGATATAAATATTATGAAATTTAGGGAATAACAGTTATCATATATGTTGCAATATGTTCTCTGCACCCCCACACACACGTACACACACACACAGACACACACACACAACCCCCTCTGGTTTGCAACAGGAAACTTCTCACCTTCCTATCCCCACGGCAACATACTATGCCTAAAGGTGATATAATCCTATCATAGCACCATGGGGCTCCTCCTCCTGCCCTAAAAACCTATTGGTCCATCCCCATTTGGGAGAAGAACGGCCCCTTTTTTTGCTCCCTTTTTGCTCTTTTTCACTCTTGGCCCTCTTTTTTCTCTCTTGGCTCTTGGCTCTTCACTCTTCTCCCTTCTCTCTTCTCTCTTTCTCTTTCTCTTTCTCTCTCTCTCTCTCTCTCTCTCTCTCTCTCTCTCTCTCTCTCTCTCTCTCTCTCTCTCTCTCTCTCTCTCTCTCTCTCTTCTCTCTCTCTCTCACTCTCTCTTGCTTTTGGGACCATTCTGCTTCTGAGGTTCACAACTCTGATTGTAAGCTATTCTTTTCTCTACTTTATGTATTTTTCAATTGTATCCTTATATTAAATGTATTTGCTATCTTACTTCTAAACACTTTGTGCCCATGTTTGATACTTTTGTTGTGAATAACTTCCTAGACTAAAAGCAAAATACGTTAGACACGTTTAAGGTCAACCTCTGACAAGCTAAAGGTAAAGGTTAATACTTGCAAGTTCAAATAAAACCTCTGACAAGTAAAATAAGGCCTAGGCTTGCACGTTGATAGAAACCTCTGAGCTAACAAATTAATGGTTTAGTAAAGAAGTTATATAAAAGTCTCTGATGTAGGAACGTCATTCTAATGAAACCTCATTCAAAGTTGCTTAAGAAAATATTAGTAGAACACTGAATGCTAACACTTCTAGCATGAACTAGAAGATTATTCTATTGGAGTCAGATAATCAATTAAATGGAGTCAGATATTTAAAGCATATATTAAAACACGCATTAACCTTCGCTGCACCTATTTCCGTCGTTGGTTATAGGAGAGCAGTGGGCTAAGTAATTAACTTTATATATTTTAGCCCTACATGTTGAGTTCTATATTTATTTTATTTCCAATTTATAGTAGTCACCTATATTGTCTAATTATATTATATGATATTATATTTGCTTAAAAATCTCAGCTATTTTTATTATTTCCTAATATTTTGACTTATTTGCAGTTTTAATGAATGAACAAACAAACAAAAGCATTTACTTTATGTTGCCATAAATCTCAGGTATTTTATTAATATTAATTATTTTGACTTTTTTTTTTTTATTTAAGTGAAAGTGACATGTGAAGGCCAATGTATGATAACCCATACTTGGAATTTGTCCTCTGCATGTAACCCATCCAAGTTAGTTCACACACATTAGGAGTTGTGAGTAGTGAACACACACACACTACAAACCGTGAACACACCCAGAGCAGTGGGCAGCCATTTTTTTTTTGCTGCAGCACCCGGGGAGCAGTTCAGGGTTAAGGGCCTTGCTCAAGTGCCCAACAGTGGCAGCTTGGCGGTGTTGGGATTTGAATTCACGACCTTCTGATCAGTAGCCCAACTTCTTAACCACTGAGCTACCACCGTCGTTAATGTGGGATACTTATTTTTTTTACTTTTCTTACTACTCAGTATTTCAGAACAGTCATCTAATCATATTATATTAAGCGTAAATTTCAGTATTTGTATTTCGTTATCATCTTTTTTTTCCTTATAATAATTTTATTTATTTATATTTAATCTTTATTTTATTTATTTCCGTGTTTGAATCAGCGGGACGCTCGCGGGCATGACCCGCTAACCAATCCTAGCGCCAGAGGGCGGGGCTTGTGTGAATACGGGTGGGATTGAAAAATATCAGCGGCCCGGCGCGGTGCGTGTGGGACTGAGGGGGAGCGAATGGCTTGTGTGGTCCTCGGTGTTTAATCAGAGACGTGTGATTCAGTTTCCCGGCAATCCGACACCATCCGCGCCTTAAACATGGACCTCCAGTCCAGAGGCTTGCTCTGGAGGCATCCGACATGTTTGTAGCGACTTCTGAAAACTGAATTGATCCATTTTTTAAAAACCACACAGTCACTTTTTTTTGGCCTTTTTCCTGCACGCTAGTTGGGGATTTAAACGGAAAGTGACAGCAAAGCTGAAGGCAGCGTTTCTCCTACATTTAGCTCTTGACGTTTCTGTGCTCGGAAACCCGAAGCTGTGCGCCGCGTGCCATCTGTTTAAAAGCGCAAATACGAAAACGAGTCGTTTTTAGCGCGTGCTTAGACCTGCCAAGACACACCGGTGAGTAAATCCCAAACCGTAGCCCGTGCTACATGCTAACTTAGCTTTCATCATGAGGGCCAGCTGGGCCCTGCTTTACTGCTCCAGCTCACTCTTATTTATTAAGCAGCTCTGTGGTGTAGCGTCAGCGTTAAACTCCCTTTACACATCTGTGTTTAATCACATCCGGAACTTCTCGAGCGTTTCTGCTCTCTATTTACACTTTTTTTTATTCTATATTTTTATTTTGTAAAGAAACTGAACATTACAGTGAGTCCGCAGGGAGCAGAGAACTAGCCGAGTTTGACCCGGTGGGGTTTTTATTTTCTTTTTTTGTTGTTGTTGTTAAACACAAAGGTTTTTTCTCCCCCTCTCTGAAGTAATTATATTAATTATATTAAATATTAATTATTTAAAACTATTTTTGCTCCATTTTAAAAGTGGGATGTCGGCGCGTGAAATGGAACCTTGGGAGTTTACCCACGAGTTCCATCTCGCTCACGCGCCGACGTTCCGTCGAAATCCAGTCCGCGATTCGAATCCAATCCGACGTGCCTACGTCATCACGGGTGTCTACGCCAACAGAAGCGAATGACGAATAAACTTTTGATTTCTTATTTTTAAATACCTACGAATAAGTCTATTTCGTCTCAGAAAATGCCGATTCGTTTTTTTTTTATCGGATCGAATTGAAACTTCGTTAACCATAAACGAATTAGCCAAATGCTAACACGAGCGAGCAGTTCTGAGATTGCTTTCTCTTTTTTTTTTTTTTTTTTAAATGATCGTATCCAGTAAAATGGTTGCAAATGCACTCCAAGCGTATTGAATTTAAGAATGCAGAACACAATTTAAGTATATATTTAATGATATATAAATTGTATATGAAGTGTGAGTCGTACGTTGACTTGAATGATATCAAGAAATGGCGGTCATTCACATCCGGGGTCGATGTGACGTATACGGAAATGGAAGTAGAACTAAAACCCGGACTGGACTCGTAACCTCTATGTTGAGCTAATCGGTTTGCTAATCACGGCTAACCGACTAGCATTAACGAGAACAAAGCTGTATACGATATATTAAAACATAAAATATAGCAAATATCGTTTTCCCTGTTACGGAGTTTGTTAGGATTGGTGCTAAATGCTAATAAACTTGAGCGCGGTTGTGGGTTTGCCATTGAGAACAGCTAATCAGTTAGCATTAGCAAACCGCGTTACCAATCTACGTACAGAGTCTCGGGCCTGTTTGTAGGCCGCGTCCTAATTTTTTTGACTTACAAATTAGACAGTCACGCAGTGAATGTGTGTAAAAGTTCGAGAGAGACATGATGTGGGTCCGAATGAATCACTCGGCCACATTACAGCTTTCTGTCATTAATTTATCTGAGTGAAATGTACAGAAGCGTGTCGTGTTGAGTGCCATATGGTTGCTAAGTGTAAAGTTTCTGTGGATAAATCCTAAATGGATGCCAGCTCCCTATACATGTGTACTCCGTAGGATATAAAAATGATGGCTTATACATCCAAACTAGTGCACTATTTATGATTAAAACGGCGGTTTAGTTGTAGCTGCTCCCTGATGGCAGATTTCCCTGAGCTTTGTGGCTCATTTCAATCATTTAGGACGGTTTTAACCTTGAAGATGACCATTTTGGATTTGAGTTTTGTTGAATTAAACACGTTACTGCATTTTTATTGGATGTTACAGGTCATAACTAACTTCTTAGTTGTCAAATAGAAATCTCAATCGAGGTTAAATCTTCTGAGAGGAATTTTATTTTTTGTAATTGTTTGAACAGAAATAATATTTTACCGTCATACGTTAACCTCCTTTAACATTTTGTGAAGTTCAGGGTTAATTTGCCTTATTTAATTATTTCACCATCCAATATGAGATGAAGTAGGGTTGCAACATATTGGGAACTAGCTTGGTTGATCATTTCAAGCGTTAACAGACATCAATTAATCGCTGACGCAAACTAGGCATATACAGGAATAATAATAAAAGAAAAAACAAAAAAATGCCTATTTTTCCACTCGAACACGCCATTACTGAGAACTGACTTTTTTTTTAAAAAAGAAAATGGAGGGAAAAAATACATTTCACCACTGTGAAGTACATCTAAAGCGTAAACATGCGTAGACTAGTTCAGACTCCCCGCTTAAATGTCCGCGAATGAAAAATTCCACAGAGCAAACGCACACGCTTGTTGATTTTTACGTAAGAATAGAAGCTTGTTCAGTTGTTGCAGATGTTCACAAGTCCCATATTGTTAACTACCTTATTACATTTCAGAACAGCGTCATGTTACCACAGATGCACGCTGTCGTCATTTTATGTAAAATTCCTCCACGCAGGATGGTTTTTGTCCACCATCTGCTGCTGTTTTGTGTAAATTATCGCTCCGTCAGCATTTACATTGCGCTCCTTTTAGTAGAATTTAAAATTTATGTCGAGCAACATTATTTAAATTAGCCTAATAGAAGTTCAAACGTTAAATTTTATAATGTAACCGGCTAAATTCTTAACAGTTCGTATGACTTTCAGTTAATAATGATCGGTCCTAACGTAAACCAATCTGGACTCCAGCGTGTCTTAATTAAATTTTTTGTTGGACTGAGCGATAAGATGGAATATCGCGTTTGTGATCAATTTCCACTGTTTTCTAAGACTTTGTTGGTGTCCTGATACCTTTTTCTAAATTATATAATTTCTAGATTTTATATCTAATCTTAGTTTCTAGATTCTATCTAATTTTATGTAGTTTCCAGAATCTGTATTTTTTTTCTAGGTTCTATATCTAATTTTTATCCAGTTTCTGGATATATATATATATATATATATATATATATATATATATATATATATATATATATATATATATATATATATATATTTTTTTTTTTAATCTAATTTCTAGATTTTATGTCCTGATACCTTTTTCCTTAATATTTTTTCTTAAACAGTTATAATTTCTAGAACCAGTTAATAAATTTCTTCGGTTTTCAGTTATTAAAATTGGAACGTTAGTCTATACAGATTTTTTGTAGATGTTAAAAATTATAATAACTCCTTTTTAAAAAAGATTTATTTTTAAATGTGACAGTTTTGCAGGCAGGTTTTTAGAAAAAAAAAAACATATCAAAGAAATGTCTTGGGAGTATCATGATTTTTTATCCATAATTCTTTATTATTTTTTTCGAGGTCTCGATATGGTGATTTCGCATCGTGTACCATTAAGATGTCTCGGGTATCGCAATGTGATATTTTTCATCATATTGCCGAGCCTTACTTATTATATTCCGTCTCATGTTTTGAATAGAAGCTTGAATTATTTTTATCTATTGAGGGGGAAGTTGTTCGAAATTTGTGTTTCAGCTGCAGTTGTTTTTACACTGATAGTAAAGGAATGAAGATGCACAAAAACCTCGTAACACAATCGAGAGAGGTTGATATGACATCTCGTAAAATATTGGCACCCAGTTAACAACTACGTTGTTTAAACCATAATAGTTTTAGGTTCCTTAGAAATTGTCAGGCCTAAAATATTCCTCTTTATTAAAGTAAAGTCACGTTTAATAGGTTGGTGTCACATGTTTATGTGCTTCCATGCCTCATTTGTGTTAGTAGGTGGTGATACAGAAATGGCGTGTGTGTGGGATTAAATACTACAGTTTGGTGTTATTTAAAACATTCTTTTGGTATAAAAATATATTTAAAAAAATCTTAAAATATCTGAAATAGAACTTCATAATGCAGATATCTCATTAGATACCCACTGTACTTGTTAATTTGTTTTAAAACTAGATATTCTGAAGTGTGTGTGGATGCACTGAGGGTGGGGTTTATCCTGTTATCAGTACACACAGTAAACCCCACCCTCATTACTACTGTCTCTCACACACACACTTGATTATGTCCCTTTATTGTCTTAAATTGTTTAATATTCTATTTCTCCTTCTAAATTTAAACAGCATTAATGAAGCTTTTGTTTCTTTTTCTCCCTTAGAGTACAGATTAAGTGCACACTACATAGGGTGCCTACTGAGTGTCTAACGGAGGGATTAACATCACTGATTCACAGGTACGGCACCCTGTGGCTTCCTCTCTTTATTTTAATACATATGTATCCTATAATTTAATTTTTCATTTTCTCAAGTTTCTAGATTCTATATCAAATTTTTATCTAATTTCTAGATTTTATGTCGAATTCTACTTAGTTTCTAGATTCTGTATTTTATCTAGTTTTTATATTCTATGACTAACATTATCTAGTTTTTAGATTCTGTATCAGTTTATCTAATTTCTAGATTTTATATCCAATTCTTAGTTTCTAGATCTAGTTTCTAGATTCTGTCCAATTTTTATCTAATTTTTAGATTGCCTTATTCTTAGTTTCTAGATTTTTTTTCTAGATTCTGTATTTTGTCTAGTTTTTATATTCTATATCTAATTTCATTTAGTTTCTAGATTCTGCATTTTATTTAGATTCTAAATACTATATCCAATGTTGTCTAGTTTCTAGTTACTAGATCTAATTTTATATAATTTCTAGATTCTTGTATCTATTTTATTTTGTTTATTGTTTCTATATCAATTTGATCAAGTTTCTGTATCTGTTTTTAGTTTCTGGTTTCTATTTTCTCTAGTTTCAAGTCTTAAAATAACATTTTAAATATTAGTATCTCTCATTAGTATTTACTCATTTGTTGGTGTTAGTTTCTCTGTTTAGTATTCAGAACAAACAATTTTTCCCCTTATCTAGTGCACTAGATGTTCAAACTATGAGTAATTTGGGATTGACCCAAACTGCGGTGATCTATCTTCAGAAATGTGACTGAAATCATGCGTTACTTTATACACGAGTGTCAGTATGTTTCCCTGAATCAAGAGTCTATGAAAAACAAAAACATCATGTATAAAAATATTTTAGCTTCAAATCAAACACGTTGCTGCGTTTAAAACGTATTGGTGTTGTGTGTTGTGTCCAGATTGGCAGGCAGGTTCGAGACCCCCCTCATGCAGAACCACGGGAAATGAATAAACCGCCTCAGCCTATCACAGGACCGCCCTCTGTCCCTCACCCCGCCCCCTCACCAGGATTGACATCGGTAAGAACCAATCACATTACAGGCTTAATTTGGGTTAAAGTAGGTGGGTTTGAAAGACACAGTTTGCTACTGATGCTAAATAATTTAGAATTGGCTAATTTTCGTAATTATAATAAATGCTTAATAATAAATAATAATAATAATAATAATGGCTTCCGCACATCTAGCATGTGATGTTCAGTGACTAGCATCTCAGCTTGGATACAAACGCGATTTAGTGCAGAATTAGCTCTTGTTCCAAATAGAAAGCTGATTAGCACGGAAAATATGCTAGCTTTACCTAGCTTGCCATAACCATGGTAACGGCTCATGGAAAGCTACGAGTAGAACAGAAAAGATGAATTTTCGCTGCGAGACAGACGAGTCCTAGGATTCGTTCGTGATACTGCTGAATATTTTACAATAGATTTTCCTCATTCCTGCACCCGCCTGACTTTTGACCTTTAATCCTTCACCTCTCCGTAGGCTGTTTATCCTTCCGGTCAGCCCGCCTCTGTTGTTTTTGCCACACCACCTCCACCAATGAACTCTGCTCCACAACCCAGACAGGTATTATTATTATTGTTATTATTATTATTATTAGTTTTATTATGTTTTATTGTTAATGTACATGTACAGTATATGTGATTTTATGTGACTTTTTTTCTCTCTGCTTAATTGAAAGCTTGAACTCATAGTTGAAATGAATTTGTTAAATATTTGTTTCATAATATAAAAGTAATTTGTCTCATGTTAGTCTTTGTTTTCTTGTCTTAAATAGTCTTTTATAGGCATTTTTGTTGTCTTATTTACTTATTCACTTTTTATTTTTTATATCTTGATTTATTGGGCATAAAAATTCTCAGTATGAGAAAATATTAGGATATAAAGTAAGTGAAATTTATTTTTATTTATTTTTTTTTTATTTTATTTTTTTTATTTTTATTATTTTTTTTTTTTTTAAGAAGGTCACTCTTTTATTTCTACTGAGTGCCATTTATACTGAGACTTTTAAGCTGGATAATAAAGTTTTGCCCCCATTTTTGTCGTTTAACTCAGAATTCACGAGGCTGAGTGAAATAAAAACCTTTAATTTGTTTATTCTGTGTTGTTTATTGCAAAAACCTCACAATTGCATATCCATTTCTCTAGGGGGGAAAAACATTCGATTCAATTCTAACTTTCGTCGCAGATTGAAGGTTTTCGTTCGACTCGCAGTAATGCAGTTGACAAGAAACTAAGAGCCTTTAATGTGATGCGACACGTGCACACACGTGATAATCAGCTCTGATGTTGTGATTGTGGCTAAGCTATAACTGTCTGCTCTAACTTCTGCTTCATGTCTTTGAGGGAGACGTCACGTGAGCACGTCAGCTAGTCCTCGTTCCAGTAATGATGATATTTATGCGCCCTAGTCGACTTTCTCTCGTCAAAATGGGGGTGGGGAAAGAGAGATGAAAACCTCAACGATGTCTGTTTATTAGAGACGGAGCGATACCACTTTTTAATTTCCAATACTGAAACCCAAAAAAGAGATTTTTAACTGAAGCACTTCACAGTTAAAGTCTTTAACACCAAAATCACTTGCACTGTAAATATAATAAAGTATAAATATGATGAAATGAGAAATGAAAGGATCCGATATCTGCTATGTTTTCTCTGATCTCTGATCCACCATCTTTGCTGGTATCAGCCCGGTACTGGGTGTACTGGGTATCGATTTGGTGCCATCGCTAACGTCTTTTATAAACCATTAAAACAAAAACAAACAAAAAAACCTCAAAGGAAGAACAGGATGAATAAAAGACTTTTATTGAATCAATGAAACATTATCATGTTAAGTTGCTTAATTAGTTCATTAATTAATCAATTAAGTTAACCAGATAAAAGACTATTTGGTTTGCAAGTTAAATGTTGTGTGTTCTCTCTCTCTTTCGTGTAAATCTTCTCGTTTGCTTCCGAGTTGTTACGAGGACGTCTTTAGTCCGTTACTGGAACGAAGTCTTTCCTCTGTTTCTCCCCCTGTCTTGACCTTTTGACCTTTCTCTTCTCTGCTGTCCTCCAGTTTGCACCAGGGCCTCGTGCTTTACATCAACAGGTACTAACACGTTTAAGACTAGCACACACTTACTTCACACCTCTCAGAAATGTTAGTGATCCCACGTTTGGGGTAAAACAGTTTTATTGTTAACTTTTAGGATGATGTTTGTTTATGGATTTCGACCCAGACGCCGGTCCTGCAGTCACGCTTCCATCTTAATTAGCTGATAAATATCTGGTCCTGATCCAGTTAAATTATTTGTTAATTGGTTTTTTTTTTTTTTTTTTTTTTTTTTTTTTTTTTAATTGGTAGGATAAAAAAAAATTGGGTATTGAATTGGAAATTTTGCATCTCTAATTTTAATCATTTTAATCTCTAATGTTAAGTTGGAATTTTGTGGGAGTAATTTTATATAATTTAAAATGCTAACGTTAAAAAATGTCTGGTATAAAGCTACTATTTTTGTTTTGATTTAAATGGGTTTTTTTCCCTTTCTTACGTTTTGTGTAAACTTTTTTTTTTTAACAGGGTTATTTTTCATATTTTATCCTTTTTTTAGTGTAGCTGTGGGATGTTAAAGGTTTTTATGTAAAAGCTTATTTTTGTAACTTTTTAAACTTGCTGTTTTTTGCTCTTTTTTTTTGTAGTTTTAAATATTAAAAAGTGACATTTTTGGCTTTAAACAGCAGCTGTAGGATGACTCTCCATCTGCTCTTTGAAATTGTCTTCCCAGATGCAAGGACAGATGTTGGAATTCCACTTAAGTCTTTTTTATATAAAAAAAAAAAAGGAAGAATTTTAAGTAAATTTGCTTAGATCTCAAATTAAAGTGTTGATTTATTGGTCAAATTCATGTTAGTCATGTATAGATGTTAGGGTACTTTTTGTTTATTTAAATGCACATCTGCTTGATTGGCCGCTCTCTGATTAACCGCTGCTCCGTGTTGTCCTCCTTTCTCTCGCTCTCTCACTCTGCTCTCTCTTCTGCTGTGTGGTTTGCGGATGAAGGGTGGATTCAGGTCGCTGCAGGTAAAAAACAAAAAAAATAATAAAACAAAAAAACGCTTCTCTATTTCCTCTTCTTCCTCTCCTTTTTGCTTTTCCTCCTCTCGTGGTAAACGGCGCTCCGGGCACCTGCTGTGACGGTTTATGTGCATGCAGTAGAACTAGTGCGTGTTTACAGAAGCCCAGAACTGCAATTTATTTAAAAAAACAAAAAGAAAAAACAAAGTGGTACGTCGTAATACAAAGAATTTAATGTTATTTGATTGAGTCTGGGCTGTTCGGGTTTAAGTCAGAAATAAATAAGCCAAAATACATTTTTCTTGCACTTCAGGGCTTCTGTATGTGATAAAGGTAGAGGGTGTTTATTTATTTATTTATTTATTTGTATTCAGGATTACAAGACCTTGAATTAACTCGTTTTTTCTCTTTTGTTCTGTTTATTTATTTATTGAAAGTTGGACAATTACTAAATCCCAGCTAGAGGCTTTACAATAAGAAGTTAGCACTGGACGATATGGCAATTTTTTTTTTTTTTTTTTGGAATAAATTCCCGAAAGTACATATATAATAACACATTTGTTATTTTTGTGCATGGTTCTATTTTTTTATTTATTTATTTTTTTTAATAAAATTTATTTAATTTGACACTTCTGTACTCTCGTGGCCACTTTGTTAGCAAAATTAAATACTGTGGTGTCAGTATTGTTTTTTTTGTTTGTTTGTTTTTTTCCCCCGTATTGCACACGCATAGATCTTGAGAGAAGTTTCTCAAATGTTATTAATCGTTCTTGTATTTTGAATTTATTTAAAACCCGAACCTTTTTTTTCTCTTCTTTTCTTCCTTTTCCTGCTGTGTTGCCGTATTTCCTCTAAAAACGGAATTTTCTTGAACGTTCGTGTCTAAATTTACAGAAAAATGCCTTTTAAAACGGGGTTTTTAGAGACGGTTTATCATCTTTTCTTTATATTTAGGTCCTGAAAGTTCATCACATTAAAAGAGCTGTGAAGACTAAACTCCAATCAATCTCTCTCTTTCTCTCTCTCTCTCGTGCTCTCTCTCTCTCTCTCTCTCTCTCTCTCTCTCCCTCTCTCCCCCCGCAGTCGTATTACCCCCGGGGCAGTTTGCAGAGTAACACCCCACGGGTGGCGGCTAGTAACCCGCCACGCCCCGTCCCTCCCCCTCACGTCTACCCCTCGTCCTCGCAGATGGTGATGATCCAGCAGCAGCAGCTCCCGTTCCCGCCCAACTCTCAGGGCCACGCCTACTTCATCCAGTCTGGACAGGTAGGCCATGCCTCCACATAATTCACATGGTCCTAGTGCCAGTTTGGTAACATCTCCTAGCTAACAGCGGAGAAACCTGTATCTCGTGACACTTGTGTATCAGAACCGGTCTTAAGGGCTTGTGACTGTGTTTCCGTGTCACAGTACCGCGCGCCGTACGTTCACCAGACGCAGCAGTATTCGGTGGCCAGCGCGCCCGCAGGCTTTTACCCCGGAACCAACCCCGACTACAGCTCCACGTATGGTAAGAAGCTCTTCAACGCTGTCAAACTCCATCCCTGTCCTTCGTTCCTCTCACCTAAACCAGACTAACCAGCGCCGCACTGCGCTCTTCTTTTCCTCCTCTTTTTTTTTTTTTTTTTTTTATTTTTTTTTTTTTGCATATATATATATATATATTTTTTTTTTGTCTTGTCTGAATGTCGCAGGTTCTCTAGTCACCGGATGTGCTGTTGAAATATTTTCAATATCCTGTCATTCACGTTCTACTCTCTCTTCTATTCTCTCTCGCCTTTCCGCTCTGGGCGGAGTTCAGAGGCCGCTCTGGGAGCAAGGGAGAGGCGGGGGGGTGGGGGGAGAGGCGCGGTTCGAGAGAACAGCCGTCTCTCTCATCACGCCGTTCCTCTCACCTCCCACCGCTACTCCGGTGAGTGTGGAACACAACGCAGGGCTGTTTGGGTTTTTATTTATTTATTTTTATTTGTAACACTCACGGCATGGTCACCAAACCCTAAACTACTGGGGGGAAAAATGTTCTGGCCGCATCCACCCGCTGTCCGACTCCCATAAGACACATGAGGCTGCACTTACTACTGATTTTAAAATATATTTTTTTATTATTTTTGTTTATTTATTTTTATATATTCATTCATTATATAGTGAGCGTGCTATTTTTGGGCATTTTAAAGGTGTTTTTTTTTTTTTTTTTTTTTTTTTAAATTTAAAAAAAAAAAATGTAGTGCCCCCTGCTGCCTGTGAGGTGAATTGCTATTGCAAGGAAAACCCAGGCCTGCCCCCACCCCTCCCCTCTAAAATGTGTACAATTATTTTTTTTAAAATTGAGTCTTATACATGTTGCTTTGCCTCATGAGTCGTTGTTTGGAGTCATAGCTATTATTATTATTATTATTATTATTATTGTTATTGTATATTTTTGCATGTTTTTGTGTCTCTGATTCCCGTAGCCAGTTGAACCGGCGACGTTACCGATCGATCAGACAGCGCTGTCGAATTCTGGAATGTGATTGGTCAGGAGAGAAGGTGTTGATTAATTCTCTATAACAGCAGCTCTGACAGTAGCGCAGGTTTACATTAATGCGCTCGTTCTTATGTCATCGTTTCTATAGTAACCACTTGTTCACAGGGACCCGTACAGCGGACTCGTCACTGATTATAAACAGATTTTTAAAAATAAAAAATTTAGTTGATGCGGTGAAGTTTTCTCTAAGGAGACATTTATTCATGTAACATTTATGGAAGGAGTCTCCAGTGTCAGAGGTGAAGCTGTAACTAAGTTTTCCGACATCTTCAGGACAGAGGGGTTTACGCTTCTTTGTGGTTTCTCGGTAACAAAATGCGTAACAAGTTGCGTTTAATTTTTGTCGTATTAACTTCAAGAGACGAATAAAGAGTGGCTGGTGAGGGAACGAGTGTTTATAGCTGCTATAACATAAGCGAGAACAGAAACTGACTCGTTTCACAGAACAGTAAATTTAAGTATAAATGGATAAAAAAAAAATTGTGCCGTGTTCTTTAATAAACAAAGAATTGTAATAGTTTGCGAGTCGCTGTGGCGAAGAGGAATAAAACACTCGTTTCAGTTCCCTGGTACAACTGGCTACACTTTCTCTCTTTTACCCCCCCCCCCCCCGACTTATTTTGACTGAATTGAGTTTAATCGTTTGACCTCACCACTTGCATGTGGTTGAATCCATGATGCAGGTGGAAACCAACATTATTTATTTATTAAAAATCCCCCCAAACTGATTTTCAAATGCGAATGAGCAACCCTGCATTGTGGACTTGGATTGAACCTGAACATGTATAAATTCTTTGCTGTTTATTTAAAATAGCACTGAAGTGTGTGTGTGTGGGGGGGGGGGCACCATAATGGAGGGAAAAAAATAGAACAAAAATGTAATGTTTCTGATCTGGGTTGGGGTTTTTTGTTTTTCTTTCTCCTCCCTTTTCCAGCTGGAGCGTATTATCCCGCTCAAGCTCAATACCAACCTTCAGTGCCCGCCGCACCTGTTATGATAAACCCCACCCAGCAGCAACAGGCTCCGCCCCCGCAGCCGCAAGCCCCACCCCAACAGCACAAAAGAGAGCGCAAACAGGTAATGAATTTAAAAGCGTATAATCTGAAACGTGTTCGTACACAAAGGTAGTTCAGGATGCTTTAAAGGGGAAAAATAAAGAGGACGTAAGACACAAATAATTAAAGAGCTACAGAAAATAAGGAAACGGAACACTTCAATATGGATGTAAAAATTAGAAAAGTGTGAAGTGTGCAAGTGTCGAAGGATAATTTTTAATAATAATTCTTTTTTTTTTTTCTTTCTCCTCGTCACTTCTTTGCAATTTTTAAAAATTAATCTTTTCTTCCCTTTTTTCCCTCCATCCCATTTAAATACTAAAAATACTGAAAGTCTTTATTGTCCTCTGAATTCAGGTGTGGATGGGGGGGGTTAAAAATTTTTTTTAAAAAACAACAATGTAAAGGTCAAGTGACTGTCGTAGGTGTGACGTTAAGAAATGTGACATTTAAACTTGACTTTTTATGGTTTTAAATTATTGAGCTTTACATAAAAAAAAAGTAAGTAGTAAAAGTTGAGGTATGTAGAATGTAGGTTGAATGTATACGAATATATAACGAGGTTTGTGATGTCATAGGTGTCAGATTTTAAATGTTGGGGAATCTTCATCCCCTTGAAGTTATTCGTATATTGTATTTTATTTACTTTTAACCTGCATCATGAAATTTTCAGGGTGTTTTTTTTTTTTTTTTTGGTCATTCTTCGTTAGACTTTTTTAAAAATTATATCTTGTCTCTGAACGCTTCATGCTTTAATTCCAGTGTTGGGATCTTGGATTATTATTATAGTGCTAATAAAACGCTAAAATGTTCTCCAGATTAGAATACGAGACCCTAATCAGGGAGGACGTGACATCACGGAAGAGATCATGTCTGGAGGAAGGACCACGTCTACACCCACACCTCCTCATGTAAGATTAGTTTTTAACATAAACGTTCAGGTTGCACTCGGACATCTCTTCTTACCTAAAGGTTAAAATATTGGCACCCGTGCTGCTGTGTGAAGAAGCAGTAGAACCGGGCTCATGCGTAGCTCCGCCCCCGAATCAACAGGTTTCGTACAGAAAACTTGTTTTGGATGCGGAAATGTGAGTTTGGTATCGGATATAAACCTGGCTGTCAATCTGTTTTAATCCAGGACAACTTTTATTCTGGATATTGAATCCGTTCCAACTTAATCTGCGAAATTAAATTGTCGTGTGACAGTAGTGCACTTCTTGTGGTGCTTTGAGTTAGTTTTGTGCTGGAAAATGTAGATCTTCTGGTTTGTATTAAACTGGAAAGTCGTAGAAGAAGTAATTCTCGTTTCTCTCCTCCTGCTTCCTTTCTCTCATCAGTCTGTAGGTGCTGAGGTCAGCGGTTCTGTCCAGACAAACGGCGAAAGCGTGATTCCTGCAACTGCTGCTCCACTGGTCCGACTCGGTAAACACGCCTTTAACACTTTATTTATTTATTTATTTATTGATTTGATTTGATTTTTAAGTCCTGCTCTTATTAAATTCTTCCTCAGACAGCAGAACCCTTTTTTTTTTTTTTTTTTTTTTTTTTTTTTTTTTTAAATTATTGCTTTAATCCAGCTACTCCAATCCAGAATTTCTCCTTGTGTGTGTTGTTCAGATGATCGTATGAAGTCCTCGAGCCCTGTGGCTCCTGCATCAACCCCTCCGCCTCGTTCAGATCCTTCCCCAGAGCCTAAATCCGTCCCGGACGTCCTCGCTCCTCCGGCGGTTCCTGTGCCATCTGGACAAAGCGAAGATGCTGTTTCAGAACCCTCTCCATCCTCGTCTCCTGCTCCTACAGCGCTCCCTGCTGAGCCCACGACGAGCGACAGCGTGGACGCCCCTGTGCCTCCTGAAACCATGCCCCAGAAGGTGGAGGAGGAAGAGGAGGAGCCTAACGCCGCCCCTGTGGAACAGCCGTGCGCTCCCGTCGAGAACACCGAGCCAGAAAAGGAGACTGACCTATGTGTCGAAACACCGCTACCTGACTCCGCCTCTAATGCGCTGCCTGCCGAGGAGGACGCTCCCCCCGCTGTAGCAGCAGCCAACGGGGAGACGGAATCTCCCAAGGACTCTCCCAAGGACACGCCCACTCTAGCACGCATAGCCACGCCCGTTTCTGAGCCAGAGATCGTCCCTGTGGTCAACGGCCTGCCTCAGGAGCCCGAAGAGCTGCAAGATGAGAAACTCGAGGCAGAACCGGAGCCGGTCGCTGAACCTGAACCTGAACCTGAAGCGGCTGAGGTTCAGGAAATCGATGCAAAAACATCTGCTTCTGCAGAAGAGGAGGAAGAGGAGGGGAGAGTGGAGGAAGAGCCCGCTCCTGCTGAGGAGTTGACTATGCAAGGTGAGTCGCCGTCTCCCGTCCAACTTTTTTACAACAAAAAAACCCTAAAATAATTAAATATTTTTATTTATTGATTTTTGTATCATTTCTAAAACATCTTTACACTGTTGGGTACTTTTTATATTTATCTATTAACATTTAGGAACCAGAAGTGCAAATGACCATCTAAAGGGAACTCTATTTGTTTATTTATTTTTTTAAAATCATAAATATCGTGATTTTTATATATATATATATATATATATATATATATATATACACACACACACACACACACTCTCACTGGAGGAAATATTTCATTTTGGAGAAGCCCCCAAAAGTAGCATGTCCTAAAAATGTTTTTTTTTTTGTTTTTGTTTTTTGTTTTAATGAATAAAATAGGAATGTTTTTAAAAGTTGCTATTTGGCTCATTCCCATTTAAAAAAAAATTTTAAATTATTTTTTTTAATTACCCATAATCCTTGGTGCGTGGCGTTTGTCTGGAAGGACACGCCTTTTGTTTCAGAATGAAATGTTGGCCGCATCCTGACCCTCCTTCACGAAAGCAGGATTGTTTGAGGTCACGTGACGTGACAGCAACCGTATTTAATCTTTAGTAATATGTTACCATGGATATTATTTGTAAATTAGTACTTTTTTATTTTTTTTCCCCTGACTTCATTCTGAATCATTTTAGATGTAGATGTTTAACTATGTGAGGGTCTGAACTCCAATTTCTTTGCGTTCTCAGCTGTTCTGTCCGTGCCAAAGAAGAAGAAGCTGAAGAAAAGCGATCTGAATAATAAAGTGGTCGGAGACGTGTTGGACGCCTATAAAGAGGTCTGTGTTTTATCTTTAAAACCTAATAATGAATTAATATTTATAATTAAATAGAGCTGTAGTAAGTGTGTGATTGTGGGACATTTTTAATGATTGCTGAATGTTTTGTTTTTTCCAATTTTTTTTTCCCCAGCCGGAGGAGAAGGAGCTCGTTCCCGAGCCGGCTCCCGTCGAGGTCCTGCCCTCGGAGCCTCGTCCCACTGCCTCTCCTTCCCCCGAGGAGACGGAAGAGACGTGGGAGGAAAAAGAGGACAAACTGGACACAGAGAACATCGAGCCCGAGACAGCGAAACCATTGGAACAGAAATATCAGTATAAAGAGGGTGAGGGTGGAATTATTCGCTATTAAACCTGAAAATGCTTTGATCTGTGTTTTAATTGAGACTTCAGTCTCAAGTTTTCGATTTTTCACTTTTGTGATTTGTAAAACCCCAGTTTGGAAATTTATCAACTCAGTAGCATGATTAATTTTTTTCCCCCCGCTTCCTGTTTTTAGAGCACTGGAAGCCCATTAATCCGGAGGAGAAGAAGAGGTACGATCGGGAATTCCTGCTGCGTTTCCAGTTCATCAGCGCCAGCATGCACAAACCTGAGGGCCTTCCGCACATCAGCGATGTCGTCCTGGACAAGGTATACGAATATGTTAGCGCTCTGTCGGAGCGCAGTAGTATACCCAAAGTGTGAAGTGCCAAGGCATTATATAACTGCTGTTTGTTTATTTATTTTTGTAAAAATGGCCTATTTCCTGTTATTTCTTGATCTCCGTCCTGCATTTTTTAGAAATTTTTTATTATTTTTTTTAAACAATTTTTTTCTGAATGTGCAGTTGTTAAATCCACCCCCCCACCAAGTCCTCATTTTTTAAATTTATTTTTTCCCTTTCTTTTGCTCTTCAGGCTAATAAAACGCCTCTGCGGCCGCTGGATCCGAGCCGTCTGATGAATTGCGGGCCTGATTTCACGCCTTCCTTTGCTAATCTGGGCAGAGCGCCCCCTGGAGGAGGACGAGGACCTGTAAGTCTCGCAAAAGGCACTTTTAAACACGTTAATTTTATTAACTCGGATCTGCAGGAGTTTAATATTGCAGTTTGCTGAAAGGCTTTGACTTGTCTATTTTTCTGTTGATTTGCTGATTTTAAAAAATTTTTTTAATTTTATTTTTTGTTTTTGTCGTCTCTCAGCCCCCAGGGCCGCGTCGGTCTCAGCAGGGTCAGCGCAAAGAGCCGCGCAAGATCATCACCAGCATGTCTCTGAGCGACGACGTGCAGCTGAACAAGGCCGAGAAAGCCTGGAAGCCAACGGTGAAGAAGTCCCGCGGCGACGAGGACGACCCTGAAACCATCAAGACCCAGGAGCTGTTCCGGAGAGTGCGCAGCGTCCTGAACAAACTGACGCCGCAGATGTTCCAGCAGCTCATGAAGCAGGTCACAGAGCTGACCATCGACACCGAGGAGAGACTCAAAGGAGTCATTGACCTCATATTCGAAAAAGCCATTTCCGAACCCAACTTCTCCGTCGCTTACGCCAACATGTGCCGCTGCCTTATGGGGGTGAGTCGCCATGCTTGGACACTATTATTACTATTATTATTATTATTATTATTGTTTAATATTGCCTGGTGTAATGGCTTTGAGAGATCAAAGGGGGGAGACATAACGCACCCTGAAGGTATAACTAATCTCTGTCTGGTCTCTGAAATATAATAGCGCTCCATCTAGTGGCTCTTCCTGATATGACACCGTTTGTGCGTTTGAACATCTAGTAGGGGTTTGTGTGTGGCTCCGATGATGACCTCAGTTTTGTGCCATGTGTCTGGGCCACTGATGATCACTGATGGGATCGAGGAACTGAGGAGCACACTAGCCTTATTTTTACTGAAATGTGATGTTACCCCCCCCCCCCCCCCCATTACTAGATGGATTATAAAGGACATAATCGTGTGTGTGTTTTTTCCATCCAGCTGAAAGTGTCCACCATAGACAAACCGGGAAACACTGTGAATTTCCGCAAGCTGCTGCTGAACCGCTGCCAGAAAGAGTTTGAGAAGGACAAGGACGACGACGAGATCTTCGAGCAGAAGCAGAAGGAGCTGGACGCTGCCGCTGAGGTGCTGCATGCTCGACATGTCTCTCTCACACACACGTCCAGCGTCATCAGAAATAATTCAAATAAGTTTGATTGTTCATGTATATAGAAGTCATTTTATTACCCAACACGGATTTGTAGGAAATCTTAGGAAATTTTATTTATGAAGCCAGTTTAAACCATCACGCCATCTTAAAGGAGGAATAAAAGCTTCCTATATAAATGTTTGTAGATGGAAAGTATGATATTCTCAGCTTTCCTGCTTTGGCCTGATATTTTAATTATTATTCTGAGCCACAGGCTTTGAATCTGTGACTGAAAGACTCGTCTCTACCAGCACAGTTTTGATCATTTCATACAAATCGCTTTTAATTACTGAAGTCTGATTTAATTGGTTTGATCGGATTAATCTGGTCATTTCTTCACAATGATGGTTTGTTTGGAGTCTTTTATATTGTGGCCATTTGGTCATTTTGAATTTCTTTATGCTAATAAGAGACTGACTAGCCGTTAAACTTGGGTTTTCTGGCTACAAAAATGGGAAAATTTAGAGTTGTACAGTCTAAAATTTGAAAAGACGCTGAAATCCCCCATCCACACACACCCCCCATCCTCCGCCCACCCCCGCAATTTAACATTGTGAATAGCGCACTGTAACTGAACGCTGATGTTCCTCCTGTAGGAGGAGGTTCGCCAGCGGTTGAACGATGAGCTGGTGGAAGCGAAGGACCAAGCCCGCCGCCGTTCCCTCGGCAACATCAAGTTCATCGGAGAGCTGTTTAAGCTGAAGATGCTGACGGAGCCGATCATGCACGACTGCATTGTCAAGCTGCTGAAGAACCACGACGAGGAGAGTCTCGAGTGTCTCTGCAGGCTCCTGTCCACCATCGGCAAGGACTTGGACTTCGAGAAGGCCAGGGTAACACACACACACACACACACACACACAGCGCTCATCGCTCTTCAGTCATGTTAAGTGTTGAGGTTCCTGCACTTATTTAAGCTTTATCACTTCTGTAGTGTGTTGCTATGCAGTGTGTTAATGAAGTGCGTGTGTGTCTGTGTGTCGTAGCCCCGAATGGACCAATACTTCCACCAAATGGAGAAAATAATAAAGGAGAGAAAAACGTCGTCGAGGATCCGCTTCATGCTGCAGGACGTGTTGGACCTGAGAAGAGTAAACAATTTCATTTTCTTCATTTAACCTCGTCTAACCCCCCCCCCCCCCCTTCTTTTTTCAATCAGGTAGAAGTGTGTACACTCGTGAAAGTGCTTTATTTATTTATATTGATCAGCAAACGGGGCAGCACTGTGTTCTGTAAAAAAGCAGCAACAAAAATAATTCCAAGCGTGAAAGCAGCTGTATTTATTTATTTATTTATTTTAACCTGGAGTTTTTGCTTTTTCTCCATCATTTTATTTATAAATTTTAGGGCCTTCCTGTATGTCCTGTCATATAGACCCTTATTTTCTATATAACATGACATAAAGTGTACATATTAAATAACTTAAGCATATTAATTACTTTTACTAAAATGTTTGCGTTACTCTGCCGTAACTTGTCTTCGTGCTGCTGTTCCCGCTGTCCTGCCTCTGATCCTCCTTGTTCCTCGTCTTTTTTCCGTGTGTACAGAATAACTGGGTTCCTCGGCGAGGTGACCTGGGTCCTAAAACCATCGACCAGATCCATAAAGAGGCAGAGCTAGAGGAACACAGGGAGCAGATTAAAGTTCAGCAGCAGCTTCTGTCCAAGAAAGACACTGGTCGGGGAAGAGGAGGCAGAATGAATCAGCCTCAGGACGAGGGCTGGAACACGGTACCGATCAGCACCAAGAACCGGCCCATCGACACGTCCCGCCTCAGCAAGATCACCAAGGTACTGAGTGCCTGAGCACTAATTAAAAAAAAAACCTCTCAATTCATGACAGACTTTTGTTTATTTTATTGTTGAGGATTTTAATTAAAGCTGAACACTAATTGCGTGTTGGAGATAATCACGTTCAAAATCAAACTACACTAATGACCCGTGTTTGACGTTAACTAGCTGCTACTGTAGCGTTTTATCTTTGGTTTGTTTAGGGGGCAGGGCATGAGCGTTCTAGACAGCGTTTGATTGGACAGGTTTCCCAGAAATTAATAACCGTAAAAGAATCTGTTCGGTTATTTGTGTGTGTGTAATGATTAACACCATTTAGACATGAAGTTACATTTTACTAATAAATATATTTGTAAGTTACCTAATTAAAACAATTAATATTCCAGTATTTTATTGTAACTTCATCCATCAGAAAGTGAAAGAAGTTGAATGAATTGTTCATGTGTTCATGTCCTTTGATTATAGTCCCGAGTTAAACATAAAATCCAGTGTTCGCTAGCTAACCCTTTCATCGGCTAAAAATGTTTGTTTTTATTTATTTATTCCCAAAGTCTGGTGCTTTGGATTTCAACAATCAGCTGCTTGCCCCTGGAGGAAAGGGATCGTGGGGCAGTTGGGGTAAAGGGAGCAGCGGCGGATCTGGAGCCAAAACCAGCACTGAACAAGGTACAACTACTATTATCATTATTTATTTATTTATTTATTTTTAATTTGATTTTATTTAATTTTGATCATTTCTGTACTTGCTAACCTGAGTGCTTTACTTTTGCAGCAGGTTTAGCTCTTACAGCCGCGCTCTAATCAACGCTGCTCCTGATTTCATGTATTTATTGCGTAACCTTTACAGTTTGACGTTCCTCAGTCCACAGAAATTTCTTTCTTTTTAAAGATACAGGACGGCCGGCTACGAGCACCCTGAACCGCTTCTCGGCTCTTCAGCAGTCAGGACCTTCATCCACGTCCTCCTCATCCTCATTGGACTCTGACCGCCGAGTTCCTCAAAGGCAGGTTTTTTTGTTTTGTTTTTTTTTTTTTGTTGTTGTTTTTTGGGGTCATTTTCACTATTTAGCAGCATTTCCTCCTGCTGTCTCTTTAGATCTTCTAACTTTTAATACCGTGATATTTAATGTAAAAACAACCTACAGTCAAATTTGTTCAGTTGCACACAATTCCATCTTCAGGTTTTTTTTGGGGTCCTGCTGTGATTTTACAGTGACGGTGAAAACATCGCAGCCCATTTAGCATTTGTAACATGCGGAGATGCCCACAAGGGGGCGTGCAAACCTCGGCATGCCTAAACTCCGTACAGTCTTAAATACTTATAGCATCGCTCCTGGGACATGCTTTTCACCCACTTCCTCCATCAGTTCTTCGCCTAATGTTGTGAGCTGATGCGACTGCAGATTAGCATTGAGCTCTGACTCCATGATGGGTTGTGATTTTATCTCTTCCTGTGTTTTGCGAGGTTAATTTAGTCTCTGCTCCGAGCTCAGTTTTGTGCCATATGTCTCCGGGCCACTGATTAAACCCTGATTGAACTGAGGAGCAACGAGTCCCATCTAATGTTATAATATTTACAACTTAAACAGTGCGTGGTGTTTTCGTGCGTACAGGAACAGCTCGAGTCGAGACCGGATCGAGCGAGACCGGGACCGCTTCGATCGCTTGGACCGACGGGACAGCCGCGAGGACCGAGACCAAGGGCTGGACAGGACGCGTGTCCCCGTCACTAAACGCAGCTTCAGCAGGGAGAGCGAGGACCGGTCTCGAGCCGGAGACGTGCGGCGTGTCTCCAGCATGACGGACGAGAGGGAACGCGGGAGCCGAGACCGAACCGCCAGCCGAGAGACAGCGGGTAACGGTTGTTATAGCTGATTACCCTTTATAGTTTTATAATTGTTCTCGGCAATTTGGGGCAGGACTTTTATTTTGCATTGGAAAAGTATTCATTTACTCCTGACCAAATATCATCATTGTTGGGCTGCAGTTCCTTCTTCCAACCACATGGTGGCGTCTGGTGTATAACTACATGACGTGTTGCTAAAACTGACAAATGCTTAACAGCATCACTAATTACCATATGTAAAGTTAGTATTAATATCTTAATTAGTCTTAATTGTAGTACTAATCAGTAGTAATTAATATTTATAGTTATAGAAACTATAAGTGTATATATACATTTATAAAAATTAAATTTTAATTCATTTTTAAAACATGATAGATTTGAGTAAGTTTATAAGAAGTTTGTTTATTTTAGTTGCTCTGTATCATTAGTTCTTTAGTATTATAATAAATTAAAATTGGACGGGGATATTATTATAAATTTTAATATTTTATAGTCGTTACATGTTGGTCATAAGGACGCATCGGTGTAAAATAAAATGTACTTTTAAGATAAAATACGAGGCATTTTGCATGCAATCACTTTTTTTTTTTTTAACTGATCTGTTGCGTTATATTTTGTGTGTGTGTTAGTGAAGCGTGAAGCGGCTCCAACGCCCACGCCCGCTCCGAGTAAACCTGCCCTGAGCGAGGAGGAGCTGGAGAAGAAATCCACCGCCATCATTGAGGAGTACCTGCACATCAACGACCTGAAGGTTTATATCACAACCTGAATTCTATACAGCACCTGTTTTAAACAGAAAAGTCTGGCATTATAACCCGTGTATCTGTCTCTCTCTCTTGCTCTCTTCCCCTCCCCCTCCCATGTGTGTGTCCTGTAGGAGGCAGTGCAGTGTGTACAGGAGCTGAACAGCGCGTCTGTGCTCTTCGTGTTCGTGCGTGTTGCCGTGGAGTCTACGCTCGAGCGCAGCACCATCGCCCGAGAGCACTTGGGCCTTCTGTTGCACAAACTGATCAGCGCTGCCATTTTACCTCCTGAGCAGTACTACAAAGGGTGAGTGATTCTCAAACACGACGCTGACGAGCGAGAGAACGCCGTTACGCCAACAGACATGAAAGAACTGGGTATGTTACGTTATCGTTAATTACTCGCAGGAGTGGACGGTATAACGATATCTCACAATAAACGAATCACGATGTATCCGTTTGCTAACGAGCTACGCCAGCAAAACCGTAGTGTCACGTTTTATAATCTTTTTATTTATTTTTATACACGTTAAGTTACCGAACATGGAAAAGGAGGAAATTATGAACGAAGTTCAGGACAAAATTTCAACATCGCTGCTTCCAGTAATTATTTTTGAAGGTTATTATGAATACTTGCGATATCTTGGAGAAGTGTATCGTGACCGTCACGATATCTATTATTATCTCCAGCCCACAAGATCCTGACCCTGCTCCGATGATGACCTCACGTTTGTGCCACATGTCTGGGCCACTGATGATCGCTGATGGGATTGAGGAACTGATGAGCGCTCGGGCTTCATTTTTACCAAAACTGTGACGTTAATGTAGATCACACGGACGTCTTTATGGCTCCGACGCGTCAAAGCTTTACAAGCGAGAGTTCAGCGAATCGGACTATAAAGCGATTCTGCTGAACAGCGCGCACCTGAGCCTTAAAAATGTTCAGATTTATGCTCCGCTTCATTCAGAGCGCTGATTCTGAACTGGGTGACTCACCGATAAGTTAATTACAGCCCGCATATTGATTAATCACTGTGTATTAATCCCACCTCATTAACACTCATTAAATGTTTACAGGCTAGTGCACGGAGTAAAAGGTATCTTTTAAAAGTATACACGGTATACACGTACCTGTTTTATTCTGTATCAATCCTTATTTAAACGTGAAACTGAAAAGTGATTCATTTTTAGGTATCTCAGTAGTACAGGTGTTCACATGGACTCTTTGCCCCCTCTATAAAATCGTGTCTCTCGCTTCAGGCTTCAGGAGATTCTGGAGGTGGCCGACGACATGGCCATCGACATTCCTCACATCTGGCTGTATCTGGCGGAAATCATCACACCTATGCTTCAAGATGGAGGAATCCCCATGGGGGCGCTCTTCAGGTGAGCTTCCTATACCTTTAACACCATTTACCGAGCAGTAAAACCTTTTCACGCTCTCGCCTGCGCGTCTCGCGTACATCTGGACGATAAAAAGAGGCGTTCGCTAGACGGCACATCAGACCCAAAACATCTATCCAAATGTCCGACTGGTTTCCTACTCAAAAACATCTTTAAGGCTTTCTGCTGTCGTCGTGATTGTCGTCATGATCGTGATCGTCGTCATGATGCCATGCATTCAATGTTATTTACTAATCTAGAAAATCTAGGAGACTGGAACTCAAAACAGAGCTTTCAGTAGGTTTAAGGGTTTTTTTTTTATTTTGTTGTTTTGTTTTTAAGATTCAAACACTAACAGTAATAACACGCAATAAGGTTTTAGAATAGTACACAAGTATGTGTTTTGATGCGTGACGTTAGTTTGTTTATTCAGATTCAGCAAGTATAAATTAGGCTTAAGTGAGAACATGGCCCAGATAAGTGCCCCGATATCTGAACATAATAAATAATGCTTATTATTAATTATTTGATGTGTGTGTGTAGAGAGGTGGCGAAGCCGTTGCTGCCGATAGGAAAAGCCGCTGTGCTGCTGGTTCACATCCTCAACCTGCTCTGTAAAGGACTGGTACGTCTCTCTCTCTCTCTCTCTCTCTCTCTCGTATTATAAACCTACAAAACCTAACTGTTTAAGATCAGAAATTATGTCTGAGCAATTACTGACTGATACAAAACAAATATTTTTGTATTTATGAATTAGACTAAAATAACGTGACCTCTGATAGCACAGTAAGAGTACTGAGACAGTTATTACTGACTCTGCACGTGTATAAAATAAGGTCACATTCATGTGAGGCACCTAGTACGTGTAAACGTTAATATTTTGTCATGGTTTCATTTTTAGAGTCACAAAAAAGCCGGCGCCTTGTGGACCGACGCCGGACTCAACTGGAAGGACTTCCTGCTCGAGGATGAGGACGTCAACAAGTTTGTGACAGAACAGGTATCTTTTTTGCTTTTGTATACACGCGTGTTTGAATTGAACGTGTGTATGTGTGTGTGTGTGAATGAATGGTTTTATGTTCATCAGACAACAGGTTTTGTTGTTTGGGGAGTTAATCTGAAAACGAACCAAACCGCCAAAAGAATCGGTTTCACTCCGATTCCGACTCGAAGGATGGACTCTCACATGTGAATTGTGTTTGTAGAAAGTAGAGTTTACGCTGGGGGAGGAGTCTGAGAAGCCGAGTAAGAAGGAGCTGAGCGCGGAGGAGCTGAGCAAGAGCCTCGACCGGCTAATCGAGGACAAAGCCAACAACCAGAGGATCCACGACTGGGTGGAGGTAAACACTGGAGTTCTGGCTGTGTTTCGATCCTAATCAAAGGACATTACCGAGATGGCTAATTAGCGTGCTAGTGAGACAGATGGTGGTGTTTTTGGAAAACGATAATTAGAAAAAGATGATCGGAACCTGAAAAGAGGATCGCTCACTTGTGTAATTCATTCCAGGCGAACCTTGACGAGCAGCAGATGACCTCCAGCTCTTTCGTCCGAGCGCTAATGACCTCCGTGTGCCAAGCGGCGATCGTCTGTGAGTAACGTCTGTTTTAATTTTATTCGGTCTCCAATCGATCATCCACGGCTCGTAACGATTGCATATTATTTCGTGGTCAATCGCAGGCGAGAACCCGTATAAGGTGGACGTGGAGCAGATTACCCAGAGGGCCAAGCTGCTACAGAAGTACCTGGTGGACGAACAGAAGGAGTTGCAGGCGCTCTACGCTCTCCAGGCTCTCATGGTGCGACTGGAGCAACCGGCCAGTGAGTACGATTTTGATTGGTCAGAATGTGTCATTGTTCATGACGTGTTTTCTATGACGGTAGCGCAGGTTTATTTTAGCACGCTCGCTCTAATACGTTATCGTTTCTATAGTAACATAGTTCGCAGGAGACTCTGGTATAAAAGGAATAAAACACTTGGGTGGGGGCATGCTGTTATAGGAAATATATAATGGTAACATTCTCTCTCTCTCTCAGATTTGCTGAGGATGTTCTTCGACACGCTGTACGACGAGGACGTGATTAAGGAGGAGGCGTTCTACAAATGGGAGTCCAGCAAAGACCCGGCCGAGCAAGTGGGCAAAGGCGTGGCCCTCAAATCAGTCACGGCGTTCTTCACCTGGCTCAGAGAGGCGGAGGACGAATCGGATAACAGCTAAAAGCGAGCGCCCCCTTTAGTCCGGGAGCTGTACTGCGCTGAGGGAGAGGACTACAAACTGAACTTGAACTTGAAGCTCACAGACAGTTGATGGACAACGACTACAATCACTTCTCTATTTTTTTTTTTTTTTTTTTTTTTTTCTTCTTCCTCTCTGTCACTTTTGAAAAAAAATAAAAGTTTTTTTTTTTTCTTCTCTCCGAGGGGGGGAGAACGCATATGATTTTTATGATTGCTTAATGGCTGCGTGCCACGGTTATAGTGGATGAGGATTTTTCTTTTCTTTTCTTCCGGAAACCGTACACGACCCCAACCCCTCCCCTGTGCTGCTCTTATTAACCTGTCAGTGTAGATTATATACGCAGCGTTTGTATACGAAGTGTCGATGTATACGACGCTCTGGGGGTGTGAGAGCGATCCTGCCGTTAACTAGCTCTTAATTGGGGATGTAATTTCCCTCTTTTTCATGCGTATGCAAGAAGGCTGGTGTTATTTTTAACGTGAAAAGGATTATGCTGGTTGAGTATTTACTGACGGATCGGAGGTTTTTTTTTTTTTTTCCCTCCTTTTTCTTTCTTTCTTTCTTTCTCTCCTTGTTTTTGCTGTAATAGCAGGCGTTGATCCGGACTCATTGGGATGAACTTTGATCTTTGATCCTTTTTAGCTGCTGGAAAAGGGTCACCATGCTTCCTTGTAAGCCATCCCTCTCTCTCTCTCTCTCTCTCTCTCTCTCTCTCTCTCTCTCTCTCTCGCTCGCTCTCGCTGCCTACATGACATTTCTGCATTTTTACCTCTAGGGGGGATATCCCTCAACCCCCCTCCCCCTGACAAGTAAAGCCTGCGCCATTTAAAAAAAATAAATAAAATAAAAAAAATAAAAAAAAATTAAAAATGTAAATCATTCATTAAAGAAGAAAACTTGAAGACTAGACAATAAAATAATCTGAAACAACTGAGACAGGACTGATCCGAAAAGCCTTTTCTACTCACAGTAAAGTGGGAAACACATTTCAGGAGAGTTCTGTACATATATATATGAAAGGTTATTCTTTTTCGTTTTCTTTTTTTTTTCTTTCAAAAAACTAAAAATTAGCAAAATGCCGTTTAATGCCATGCATTTTTCCCAGATAGAAATGGCAGTTTTCTCTTGTATTCTATATTTAAGATTTGTTTTTGTTTTGTTTTTTTCCTTCTTCCAGGTGAGAGGTGCTTAATAATCCATTGATTACAGTTTTATTGAAAAAAATAATGTAAATATATTTTTTTTTGCTTTACTGTATTATTTAAGGATTTAATGCTTCTTTCACATCAGAAACTGGAAAACGCTGAAGAAACATGACGTTGAAAATAAAAGACTATAAACTTGCTAATGGACGTGTGATTTAAACCTGTAGTTTCTAGAAAGTTTACAGTCACAGGTTTAATATCGAGGGATTTTAATTTCTGCTCGGCTTCTATTTTGGAGGAGACGCGTCTGAACCGGAGAAGGTAAATCTCGTCATCCTGTTCGCTACGCGAGAGGAATCTTTACATCTTGAACAATGAGGTGAAACTTTTTTCTTTTCTTTTTTTTTACAATTTTAATGGCTGTTCCTAAAGTAAACCTACATGTAAACATCACAATGTAGTATAAACTAATCTGATATAAAAGTTCAACTTAAGTATTTTTCACCTTCCTTCACCATATTTATACCTACAGGTATTTTAATTTTATTGAAGTTAGAATGTATCTGGATGCTCAGAGGTGCACTCATACCCAATCGAGTGTTTTTACTCGTTTTTCACTAAATGGACACAGGAAGTGAAGGTTTTAACTTCATAACACTTTAGATCAGTGGTCACAAACCCTTTTCCTGGAGATCTACCTTCCTGAAGATTTTATCTCCAACCATAATGGTGCCCACCTGAACATCTGATCATTGCCTTAAGAAGTTCTTGATCTAACACACCTGTTTTTAGATGATTTTGCTTGGAGATGAAACCTGTAGACGGTAGATCTCCAGGACCAGGGTTGGTGACCACTGCTCTACATGGACTTCATGAACCTTTGTTGTGTGAGCCAATAGAAATCCGGCTTTATGTGATGAGGTGAAGATGCCGTGTGACGCCAAATTACACTCCTCAGAACTCGACAATATCACGTGATTGTTTATTTTCTGTCCTGCTTGTTCTTTCGCAGTGTACCTCAAAAAAAAAGGTTGAGTTAATATCAGACTTATGGTGTGGCATATTCGATTAACGAACTGAAAACGACAAATAACTGGGTGTGTGTAAATGTTTAAAATATACTTACTACTGCAAAAAAACAAAACACATGCACACAGATGTTATGACAAGGGAAGCGTTTGATAACTGCGAGTTCCAAATCTGCCAACCTTCAACCATAGGAACTCTGATCGAATGATTGACAGTCGTCAGTGATTTGATTCTTTGGTCTGCGTTTCCACCTCACACCATGTGTTCCTGGGATAAACTCCAGCTCCACCTTAACCCTGACTAGAATTAAGTGCCCGAGTGTGAGCGGGAACCTGCGTTCATATGCAATAAACAATAGATTTCATTCCATCGTGCTGTATCTTCTGCACTACAAACCAGCCTTGAACTCTACGGTGAGTGACTTAGAAACACTATATGACCTAAACATGTGCACCCTTGACCAAACATCCATGTCCTTGTTAAACATCTCATTCCAGATTTATTCCCCCTTTTGCTCTTATAATGTGCTCCACTCTTCTGGGAAGACTTTCCACTAGATTTTGGGGTGTGGTGATTTGTGTTCATTCATCTACAAGACCATTAGTGAGGTTGAGGTCAGGTGCTGATGTTGATGTTAGGAGGCTCCAGTTCCAGTTCATCCCAAAACCGAAGGTGTTCAGTGGGGATGAGGTCAGGGCTCTGTGCAGGACACTCCAGTTCTTCCACCTTCTTCCAACCTTAACACACCATGTCTTCATGGAGCTCGCTTTGTGTCATGCTGGAACAGGTTTGGGCCTCTTAGTTCCAGGGAAGGCAAACCGTAAAGCTACAGTGTACAGAGACGTTCTATACAACCGTGTAGGAAACTTTTTGGCAACAGTTTGTTGAAGAACCACATATGGGTGTAATGGTCTGGTGTCTGGGAAAAACTTGGCCTTTTTGTATTGTATTGTATTTAGTCCATTTGTAACGTCAGAGTCAGACATTAAGGTTCTTAGCATATTAAAATGAGCATGATGTATAGTGAAGAACAGAAGGTTCGTGTACAGGATATGACTGGTGGTGTTTAACGGGTTAAAGGTGTTGTATGTAAATGAAGGTGTTCCTGCAGGAGTCAGAAGCAGAGTGTTGTGTCTTTAAGGAACAGGTGGCTGTGAACAGTGACGCGTTAATGGCACTCACAGAGGAGACATGAAGCCTTTCTGCTCTCTTCCTGAGCCTTAAACGAGCACAAAGCCGTTATTAATGCTTCCTTCACAGCCGTCGTGTCGCGTCTGGACATGAATCAGGATTAAACGTGTTGTTCCGGAACCGTGTGACTGATGTGTGCGATGCTCCTGACCGCTTTACCCCAGTTCAGTTTAAAGGTACGTCTTAGTCTTCCATATTGCTGTTTATTTCATTTTCTTTACTCTCCCCCTCCCCCTCCCTAATATTTATTTTTCGTGCACGGTGATTCATCATCATCATCATCATCATCATGATGTCCCCGGTGCTTCTGCTCGGTTCTGGATGAATCCGCGGCACTAACAGAGCTGGGATGTGGTTCATTTTTTTTATTAGCATTATTATTAGTATTATCATTATATATATATAGCTTATATATTTCCCTGAAGGCGCAGTTTGTACGCCATTAGATCAGAGAGTAGATGCGACAGCGGCCGCCTTGTTGCCTGGATACAAACCTGCGGCTGTGTCTCAATCCGCGATGCTGTAGGGTTCTAACCAGAACATCAGCAGCACTTCTTATAGAGGTCGTGATTTTGGCTTCGATACCTGGATCTAGTACAGTTCCACTCTACCCAACACCATTACTACTACTACTACTACTACTAATAATAATAATAATAAATGCAGAATTTTTCCTGTTGGAAAAGGTTCTAAGTTGAACCCTTTTCAGAAAGCTAGAACCATTATTCAAGGAACAGAAGCTCAAAAACAAAACTCATAAATATATATCTAAACCCCAATATAATGTATATGTTTATATATCAGATATACAGTGCACTCTTACATTTATAGCCCTTAGTGGTTCTTCTGGCTGTTCTTCAGTTGTCCCTCTGGGGAACCGTTCTATGTAGATCATTACCAAAGTGTGTTCCTTTCAGAAAGATTTACAAAGAAGTGCAGTCCATTTCTGGAACCTAAGAAAACCTTAATTATCCAAAGAACTCCTAAAGAACCATTTTTAAAAAGTGTTTCAAGTACCAAGAACCTAAATGTTAAACTCCTGACAGGTTCCAGATATGAAGAAGAAAATAATGAAGTAATTTGGAGTTTGTATCACATTAATACGTCGGCTCCAAAAGAAGAACCCCACTTTTTTGGGAAGTAAAAAGCCCTTAATTACCCACTGAACCCCATGTATGAATTGGGCAAGTGTGCGGTACAAACTCCAAATCATCACACGTCATTTTCTTCATAATAGAACCTGGAAATGGTCACGTGTGTAACATTTAGCTCTTGGTGGTTGTACACTCTTAGATAAGAGGTCTTAGATAGTTCATTGGATAATTAAGGGTTCTTCCTAAAAGAGTTCTGCTGAAAGGGAAAACTTTGATAGGGAAACACACAGAACCTCCTTTAAGGGTTCTCCCAGCGAGACAACCAAAAAGGCATTTAAAGGGTTCCAGATTTTTCGAAGTGTAATTCTGAAATCTTAAAAAAGATCTCCTGTTATTTAAAGAACCCTGTAACCGTGTTCCCCTGTCAGAAAGGGTTCCAGTTAGGAGAACCCTTGAAGAACCTTTTTTTTCTGTGCATAAAAAAGAAATGTGTCAAATGAAAATGATTTCAAAAAGAATGAAATAAAGTTTATAAAGATGAAAAAAACAGGTTTTTATCTGGGAATCAGCGATGGATTGTAGTACCTGAGTGTACCTGAGTGTCAGGGTTCTCAACGTTTTTACAGTTAGGGAACCTTTTCACTGTAAGAAAATCATGGACCCTGTAAGTACAGATTTATTTTAAGAAACAAATTGTTTAAAAAACAAATTAAGCAAAATATTTATGTATAATATTTTGACAGTGTTTTTTTTTTATTCTGAATTTTCCACCCTTAGAAGGTTTTATTCAAATTGTCATTAAATTGGAATAGAATTTATTTATAGTTATAATTTTACTAATTGTGAGTTTCTACATCTTTACTACAATTAGAAAATGCCAGACCCCACATTGGGAAACAAAGCCTTAGAGAACCTGCTTCTGTATTCATCTCCATGATGGTGAGATCAGGGTTCTGTGGAGATGAAACCATCTGTAGCACCGAGTTCTTGTTCTTCAGCTCAGGAGGATTTTCTTTATAGCTGTAAAATGAGAATGTTAGAGTCTGCTGCTCGTCTATTTTAGTTACGATGTTAACACTAGAAATGTTTACATCAACACTTTATTATTGATTACAGAACATGTTTTTCCCCCTCTTTCTAGAGTAGAATGAAATTTGATCAATTAAAATAATCCATGTAAACAGTGTATAATGTACAAAATAATCAACATGTCAGTTGAGCTTGATGCTGAACACACCCCATATTATGACGTCAGATCTCATAAGTCATGCTATTTATGTCGTGGGCTCAGTGACAAAAGATTTAACTTTCACTTAAAAATAATAAATAAACAAAATTTTAAAGGGTGCTAATACTTTTGCACACTGCCGTATGTAGCGTTCCATGTGTAAATGTGAACGAATAGATTTTAATTAGCTTTGTTACCTGTGTCCTTCCTGAGACCCGGATGACCCCCCCCCCCACCCCCACCCCCCCAGCCAGCGGTAAAGCGGCGCCGGATGTCTTGTGTGCGTGCGCGCGCGCCCGCTGGTTGCTCCATGCGCGTGCTAGTAAACGAAGGTTAATGACGTGTTTTGCAGCAGGACCAGCTGTTTCAGCTTCTCACCTGTTGCCATAGCGACGCTAATTACGTCGCGAGCCGAGCTCAGGTGGCGGCGCGCGCCGATTTCAGACTCATTTGAATCCCAAAGCCGTCTCGGGTTTTTTTTTTCCGTCAGCAGACGCGTTTACCGCCGCGCGCGCGCCTCGTCTTTAATCCCCTGATCACAAAACAACATCTCACCTTTCACTCCAGTTGAATTACCGGATTTAATTTTTCCGCGCGCTGCAGATTGCTCACGTGACGATTTCACACATAGTGATTTACTGTGTGTGTGTTTATGATGTGTTTGTTGTATGTTTGGGGTCCAAAAGTCTGAGACCATGCTGAAAATCTGGAATTTCTTTTAAAACAATTACTGAAATAAACAGAAGGTTTAGAATTTTAAAATATTTAAAACATAGACAGTAAATGTTCGTCCGGTCCGATCCCACAGAACATAGTGAACAGAGGAGTCAGAACACACAGAGCATCACAGCTTGCTGCGTATGGAGCTGCGTAGCTGCAGACCGGTCAGAGAGCCCATGCTGACCCCTGTCCACCACGGAAGCGCCTACAATGGACACGTGAGCATCAGAACTGCACCATGGAGCAATGGAAGAAGGTGGCCTGTTCTGATGAATCACGTCTTCTTATTACCTGGGGAGGAGATGGCACCAGGATGCACTATGGGAAGAAGGCGAGCCGGCAGAGGCAGTGTGATGCTCTGGGCAATGTTCTGCTGGGAAACCTTGGGTCCTGGCATTCATGTGGATGTTACTGTGACATGTACCACCTACCTAAACACTGCTGCAGACCAACTACACCCCTTCATGGCAACGGTGTTCCCTAATGGCAGTGGCCTCTTTCAGCAGGATAACACACCCTGACACACTGCAAACATTGTTCAGGAATGGTTTGAGGAACATGACAGAGTTCAAGGTGTTGATTTGGCCTTCAAATTCCCCAGATCTCAATCCGATCGAGCATCTGTGGGATGTACAAACAAGTGTGATCCATGGAGGCTCCACCTCACAACTTACAGGACTCTTGGTGCCAGTTACCACAGCACACCTTCAGAGGTCTTGTGGAGTCCATGCCTCGACGGGTCAGAGCTGTTTTGGCGGCACAAAGGGAATCTACACAATATTAGGCAGGTGGTTTTAATGTTATGGCTGATCTATGTGTGGGTGTGGGTGTGTGGGTGTGTGTGTGTAATATATTAAAAGCTCTTTGGTTGTTCCACTAGGAGAACCCTTAAAAATTCTTTGTAGAACCCTTCAAACTAAGTTTTCTTACAAGCAAAAGAGTTCTAAGTTGAACCTTTTTTTTGGAAGCTAAAATCCTTAAAAAACCCTTTTAAGATGTTAAACTACTGCCAGGTTCTAGGTATTAAGAAGAAAATAATGAAAATTGAAAGTTTTTCTTTCTCCTTGTCGGGTTAAACTTCATACGTTCAGAAAATGGCTACAGATTTCCACTCAAATGACAAATAAAAGTTAATCTCCAGTCAGAAAGTGTATGGAGAACAGCACCGTTATTAACCCTCATGTTATTGAAATGACTTTCTTTAAATTCTTGTTAAAAGTGAAACAACACCAACAAACCAAAATTTGAGGGTGAGTCAAATGAAAATCTTAAGAGTAGGACATAAATTAGCAGCCAGAAGAATTTTTTTTTTCTAGAGGAATCTGGGAGCTCGTTCTGTCACAAAACTTTATCATCCCTGACATGTCTTCTGTCCTTCCTAACGATGGATAAATATAATCATTCCTGATGGATATGGAGATAAGGAACATCAATCATTTCAGAAACAGGATGATTTTTTAAAATAGTTTTGTTGGAAGTATTTAAATGGTGGAGGGAGGAGCCATGTGCCTCTCTCCTCACGCTGCTTTATCAGAGTGAGCACACGGCCAAACAGTTTATTTAAAGGATTTAGTGTAAATCCTAAATAAAGTGTAAATCCTGAGTCTAAGGATTTAGACTCAGCCTCGAGTTAATATAGTTAATATAGACACGGCCGCGCGCAGCCTTGGCGCGCGCCTCTTTAATTCACACAAAATTCTTTAAAGTGTTGAGTGTGATAATGTGGGCGGAGACAGGTGTCAGGAGGCGTGGTGAGGTAAGCGCTTTTTACATCAGACTCCCCAAACACTACTTTCTATTAAAACCCTCTAAATTTGACATCTAACTTGTTAATATTAAACTCTTTTCTCATTAGTACACTTTGTGTGCTGTTTATAACTTACTGTAGACTTTATTTAAACTGCTCACTGTTCAGGATCTCATAAATTTTATAATGTAAAAAACAAACAAACATAATAAGATAATAAATGTGCAGTAGGATTGTTAAATAGGAAACGTAAAAGCCTGAACATCCCGATATATCACTGAAGGTAAATGTTTATTTTATTTTTTATAGTCATTAATTTATTTCATTTTCATTGTCATTCATTTTATTTTCATACATGTTTATTCTTATTGGCTTTCATTTTAATTTCTGTCATTTATTTTTATCATTACTGTTTATTTGGTTTCAGTGTTGTTTATTTAAATCTTTGCTTTATTTTCTGTCATTTAATTAATTTAATTTTAATTTGTTTTACTTTAATTCGGTTTTGTTTAGATTGTTTTCATTGTTGTTTGTTTGGTTTTATTTTTATTGTCAAATATTTTATCATTATCATTTATTTTTATTTCGTTGTTGTATTTTCATTGTAGTTAATGAAGCAGTTAATTAATTAACTGAATATCTCTGTGTGTGTGTGTGTGTGTGTGTGTGTGTGTGGTATGTTGTTCATCTGTAAATCAAAAAATATTTTTAAAAAGACAAAAACCACGAATTGTTGCGCTTTATGTTGACTGTAATATTAGATGTAATGCTGTGGAACGTCGGTGAAAGTCGGTTCCCGTTCTGTTGTTATAGCAGCTACAGGCGGTTGTTCGGTTGTTCGCTCACTTCCGGCTAAGACGTTCCTGTGAAGGTGATGGTGTTCTGGAGGTTTCCGGAGGTGTTGAGGTGTTGAATGTGGTTATAACAGGATTGATGTCTCCGTATTTGTGTTTTTCAGATTGATGAGCCTGTTGAAATGCTCCCAAAATCCAGAAGAGCCCTCAGTATCCAGGAGATCGCAGCTTTGGCCAGATCATCACTCAACGGTGAAGATTCATTACATCACAATTTATTTATCCATAATTTATCCTCAAGTTATATTTTTAATTATAAAACGCATTCATTCAGTCAATCTAGGGTTGTCACAATACCATAAACATATCTTATGATACTATACCAGCTGAAGTATCACAATACCACACAATATTATGCTGATTCATAATTCAAATCTACAAAATGAACCAAATTGACAGAAATACATAGATATTAATGAAAACAGACAAACCGAATTTTCCTCTCAATACTTTATTAATGAGAATGAATAACTGGCTGTTGGAAAAATTCGAACAATCATACAATTGGCAAGCAACTAATTCAACGTGCCACATATTTAATCTACTGTTCCATACAGAAATGAAATCATGCAAATGGAAATTGTCCTCAGAGAACTAAGAATGAACACATTAGAAATAAATAACTGAATTTGGAAATGAACTAAAAAAAAAATCATAAAATTGGCAATGTTTGGGAACACATGGTTTCTTATTTCTATTAATAATATACAGCGGTGCTTGAAAGTTTGTGAACCCTTTAGAATTTTCTATATTTCTGCATAAATGACCTAAAACATCTATTTAATATATATTGTGTAAAATATTTTCACACAAGTCCTAAAAGTAGATAAAGAGAACCCAATTAAACAAATGAGACAAAAATATTATACTTGGTCATTTATTTATTGAGGAAAATGATCCAATATTACATATCTGTGAGGGCAAAAGTATGTGAACCTTAGCTTTCAGTATCTGGTGTGACCCCCTTGTGCAGCAATAACTGCAGCTAAACGTTAGTGGTAACTGTTGATCAGTCCTGCACATCGGCTCGGAGGAGTTTTAGCCCGTTCCTCAGTACAGAACAGCTTCAACTCTGGGATGTTGGTGGGTTTCCTAACATGAACTGCTTGCTTCAGGTTCTTCCACAACATTTCTTTTGGATTAAGGTCAGGACTTTGACTTGGCCATTCCAAAACATTAATATTATTCTTCTTTAACCATTCTTTGGTAGAACGACTTGTGTGTTTAGGGTCGTTGTCTTGCTGCATGACCCACTTTCTCTTCAGATTCAGTTCATGAACAGATGTCCTGAAATTTTGCTTTAGAATTCACTGGTATAATTCAGAATTCATTGTTCCATCAATGATAGCAAGTCGTCCTGGACCAGATGCAGCAAAACAGGCCCAAACCATGATACTACCACCACCATGTTTCACAGATGGGATAAGGTTCTTATCCTGGAATGCAGTGTTTTCCTTTCTCCAAACATAACGCTTCTCATTTAAACCAAAAAGTTCTATTCAGCCATCCATAAAACATTTTTCCGATAGCCTTCTGGCTATGTGATCTTTAGCAAACTGCAGAAGTCAGCAACGTTTGGAGAGCAGCGGCTTTCTCCTTGTAACCCTGCCATACACACCGTTGTTGTTCAGTGTTCTCCTGATGGTGGACTCATCAACATTAACATTAGCCAATGTGAGAGAGACCTTTACTTGCTTAGAAGTTACCCTGGGTTCCTTTGTGACCTCATGGACTATTGCACGTCTTGCTCTTGGAGTGATCTTTGTTGGTCTCCACTCCTGAGGAGGGGAACAATGGTCTTGAATTTCCTTCATTTGTACACAATCTGTCTGACTGTGGATTGGTGGAGTCCAAACTCTTTAGAGATGGTTTTGTGACCTTTTTCAGCCTGATGAGGTCCTCAGAAATCTCCTTTGTTTGTGCCATGATACAGTTCCATAGACATGTTGTGAAGATCAGACTCTGATAGATCCCTGTTCTTTAAATAAAACAGGGCGCTCACTCACACCTGATTATCATCACACTAATTGAAAACACCTGACTCTAATTTCACCTTCAAATTAACTGCTAATCTTAGAGGTTCACATACTTTTGCCCTCACAGATATGTAATACTGGATCATTTTCCTCAATAAATAAATGACCAAGTATAATATTTTTGTCTCATTTGTTTAATTAGGTTCTCTTTATCTACTTTTAGGACTTGTGTGAAAATCTGATGATGTTTCAGGTCATATTTATGCAGAAATATAGAAAATTATAAAGGGTTCACAAACTTTCAAGCACCATTGTAAGATAGATATATAGATCTTGAAAATTCTGTACTGGACTGAAAATCTTTTCTTCCTTGTTTTCCTCCTCCTCCTCATCTTCCTCCTACCCCTACTTCTCTTCCTCCTCCGCCTCCACTCCTTCCTCCTCTTCCTCATCGTCTTCCTTCCCTTCTTCACCTCTTCCTCCTGCTCTTCCTCCTCTTCACCTGCTCCTCCTTTTGTTCCTCCTGCTCTTCCTCCTCCTCCTACTTCCTCAGGCATCTCTCAGGTGGTGAAGGATCATGTGACCAAACCGACGGCGATGGCTCAGGGTCGAGTGGCTCACCTGATCGAGTGGAAAGGCTGGTCCAAACCATTAGAGCCGTCGTCTGCTACACTGCAGTCGCATTTTAATTCCTACTCGCACCTCAGCGAGGGAGAGCAGGAGGCCCGCTTCGCAGCAGGTGTGTATCAGCGCTAAGTTACGCGCACACACACACACACACACATACATGCACACACTTGAGTTCTCCTGTACAGTAAGGCCTGATGCACTCCTGCACACACTCACAGCTGTTTTTAAATCTAACGCCAAATCCTTCAGCGCTCACAATCGTGTGTAAGATGAAAGCTTTGTGTTTTTATTCATTTGATCTCTTCAGTTGCTCAAACACGAGTCAAGTTAAGTCTGTTAGTCAGGCGGAATATTTTATTTAATTTAGTATTTCTGTTTCTTTTCCCCAGGTGTCTATTGGTTCCTGGTTGTTTTTGTAATAGTCTGTTATAATTAGTAATATATGCATACAGTATTTTATCATTTTTTAAAAATCTCAGTACATGGTGCTAATGGTTACACAGGAGCGACACAACTGAGAATTCGACGTGATTCATTAATTCCTATGAGATTCCTAATGAGGTCCTAAAGGATTACAGTGGCATAGATAGATTGATTGACTGATTGACTGATTGATTGATTGACTGATTGCAGAAGGTCCTAAAAGATTTTAATGGTGTCTGACAGTGAATTATGATAATTAAAAAATTATAAATAAAATAAAATGAGATTACTAATGAGGTTCTGAAGGAGTTTAATGGTCTCATCTCTGATGATGAATTCTAATAATGATAGATAGATAGATAGGTAGATAATGAGCTTTGGTTATTCATGAATAAATTATTTTCAGTGAAATGATGTGAAAGAGAAATGAATATTGAAATGCTCAGAAACACTGAGTTTACTGTGTCACTGTTCCTGAGTTTTCTCACCTTCTCATTTTTCACTAATCTCTCACACACACACACACACACACACACACACACACACACACGCACACGCGCGCAGCACCTACCTCCTGCAGGCGCTTAGTGTCAGCAGATGGTGTTCAATAAGATTACACACACACACACACACACACACACACCTGCTCCAACACAAGTCTTTTGTCTCCTCATCTTGTTTCTTCTTCACTTATTTTCTCTTATCTCATGTTGTTTTCGTGTGTGTGTGTGTGTGTGAGAGAGAGTTCGCCTGGTTGCTTTCATGCGTCTGATTGCAGTAAATTGGTTGTAGGTTCAGGGTGACCCAAGGTGAAAACACACACACACACACACACACACACACACACACACACACACACACACAGAAGCACTGAGTGTCAGCCTGAAGCTGCAACCCCTAATCCAATACAGGCAAGACAGACAGAAATCTCAGACAGACAGACAGACACAGAAAGCTCAGACAGACAGACAGACACAGAAAGCTCAGACAGACAGACAGACACAGAAAGCTCAGACAGACAGACAGACACAGAAAGCTCAGACAGACAGACAGACACAGAAAGCTCAGACAGACAGACAGACAGACACAGAAAGCTCAGACAGACAGACAGACACAGAAAGCTCAGACAGACACAGAAAGCTCAGACAGACACAGAAAGCTCAGACAGACAGACACAGAAAGCTCAGACAGACAGACACAGAAAGCTCAGACAGACAGACACAGAAAGCTCAGACAGACAGACACAGAAAGCTCAGACAGACAGACACAGAAAGCTCAGACAGACAGACACAGAAAGCTCAGACAGACAGACACAGAAAGCTCAGACAGACAGACACAGAAAGCTCAGACAGACAGACACAGAAAGCTCAGACAGACAGACACAGAAAGCTCAGACAGACAGACACAGAAAGCTCAGACAGACAGACACAGAAAGCTCGGACAGACAGACAGACACAGAAAGCTCAGACAGACAGACACAGAAAGCTCGGACAGACAGACAGACACAGAAAGCTCGGACAGACAGACAGACACAGAAAGCTCGGACAGACAGACGGACAGAAAGCTCGGACAGACAGACGGACAGACAGACGGACAGAAAGCTCGGACAGACAGACGGACAGAAAGCTCGGACAGACAGAGGGAGAGAAAGCTCGGACAGACAGACGGACAGACAGACGGACAGACAGACGGACAGACAGACGGACAGAAAGCTCGGACAGACAGACGGACAGAAAGCTCGGACAGACAGACAGACAGAAAGCTCGGACAGACAGACAGACAGAAAGCTCAGACAGACAGACAGAAAGCTCGGACAGACAGACAGACAGAAAGCAAGCTCGGACAGACAGACAGACAGAAAGCAAGCACGGACAGACAGACAGAAAGCAAGCTCGGACAGACAGACAGACAGAAAGCTCGGACAGACAGAAGGCTCGGACAGACAGAAGGCTCGGACAGACAGAAGGCTCGGACAGACAGACAGAAAGCTCGGACAGACAGACAGACAGAAAGCTCGGACAGACAGACAGACAGAAAGCTCGGACAGACAGACAGACAGAAAGCTCGGACAGACAGACAGACAGACAGACAGAAAGCTCGGACTGGGTTTAATGAGTGTGTGCTGGGTTTAATGAGTGTGTGTTACAGTGTTATGGTATGTTAAATTGCAGTGTACAGATGTTCAGCAGTTAAGGTCCAGAGTTGTGAGAGTTTAATTCTCATCACAGTAACTGTTACACCTTTACAATAATAACCTTTAATTATTATTCTTATTAACCTGCAACTGTTCCAGGGTCAGGTACAGGTGCTAATCATCAACTTCTCACCAATCACAATCCAGAATTCATCAGTGCTGTGGTGTGTAAATGTGTGCGTTTGATGTTTGCAGGCGTTGCGGAGCAGTTCGCTATCGCCGAAGCTAAACTCCGAGCCTGGAATTCTGTGGATGAGGAGGATGTGGAGGAAGAGTGTTCTGAAGAGGAACTCGCTCACAATAACGAGTTAACCGTCACCACTCCGAGCTCAGGTACGTCCACGAGTGGAACCCGAAAAACAAAAACATCGCCTCCAGTGGTTTATTTTAACTTTCTTTCCCAACACTTCTTCTAGATCGACTTTTTTCCCGACATGCACTACCAGTCAAAAGTTTACACACCCCTGCTGATAGAAAGT
>CM042536.1:22749403-22814403 GCA_023630585.1 Cranoglanis bouderius
GATATCTTGTCTCAATTCTATTTTCCTTTTATCATGCTGGTTGGTTTTGTAACACAGCGAACTAGCACTAGCTAATTGTTTTTCATACCAAAAATACAAAGAACAGACTTCCTGTGAGAAATGTTATCGTCGAGTTAGTTTGTAAAAAAAAACAAAAAAAAAAACAACAAGGACATGAGAACAGAAATACTCCTGAGTTTGAGACGCGCTAAAGTAGCGCATTTAGTGCTAGCAGCTTCAAGTTAAAGTTGTCACACAAGGTTAATGCTAGCTAGCTAAACTTAAAACAGAACATTAATGCTAGCTAGCTAAAGTTACGATAGGAGATTACTGCTAGCTAAAGATGACAGAAGGTTACTATTCTCTAGCTAGCTTGCTATTCTTACCTGTTCTTTTTTTTTTTTTTAGAACCTAATTTTAGCTGTCACACACACACACAGACAGACAATGCTAACTAGCGCTAGCTAGCAACAAACACTGTATGGCAAGAATGTAAAGAATACACTTGTGTTTCTGGGGAAAAAAAATGTTCTTCTTGAGTTATCTTGTAAAAAGACACATGAGAAACACTGGCTAGTCAGGTTAGCACAGTAGAATATTGCTAGCTAGCTAATGCTACCTCAGGAGGTTATGACTAATTAGCTAAAGTTACCACAGAAGTTTATTGCTAGCTAGATAAAGTTATCACGAGGGCACTGCTAGCTAGCTAAATTTAAAACAGAAGGTTATTACTAGCTAGCTAAAGTTACACCAAGAGGTTCATGATAGCTAACTAATTACCACAGGTTATTGCTAGCTCAATAAAGTTATCATATGAGGTTATTGAAAGTGAAAGTGACAGTGACATGTGAAGGCCAATGTATGATAACCCATACTTGGAATTTATCCTCTGCATTTAACCCATCCAAGTTAGTGCACACACATTAGGAGTTGTGAGTAGTGAACACACACGCACTACAAACCGTGAACACACCCGGAGCAGTGGGCAGCCTTTTTTGCTGCGGCGCCCGGGGAGCAGTTAAGGGTTAAGGGCCTTGCTCAAGTGCCCAACAGTGGCAGCTTGGCGGTGCTGGGATTTGAACTCACGACCTTGCTAGCTATTTAAATTAGCTAACGGGGACCTGACACCTGACAAAAGTCAGAACAGACTTCTCTGTAAAGCGCTGCTTGTAGGAAATTAGCAGATATTAGACATCTGTGTAAAATGTAACATGCCGCTCCGTGGCCAAGTGCCAACTAGCATGTCGTCAACATTTGTGTCAGATCAAGATCGCTTTTGCAGCTTTTGCTTTCTTCAGTACTGGAACTCAACTTGAGCATGAGGATGGAGATGTTAGCTAGCTTAATGTAACCGTGGAAACGACTTTTTTGTCGACATACGAACACAAATATGGCTCTTAAAACATGCTAGCTATAATGAGATATAATTATCAACAATTACAACATCATGCATTTTGAATATTATATAATTATATACAAATGATTATCGGCACATGCCTACTGTACTGTATGGTGCAATTTACAGTGTAACTACGATTGCTGTTAAATACACACTATTTTAAAGGAACTGAAACATTGCAGCTTTGACCGAATCCGGTCTCGGAGGTAAAAAAGTCACGGTATTACTTCAAGTACCTGATGAAGAGCTTTTGCATGTAAATATAGTTAGGTAGCACGTCTAATCCGACTTACAGCGTATTTTAAAGTGAAGACGACGTTTGTAAGGGCCGCACGAAAACCAAACTACCATCAGGAGATCTCTTTGTGGTTTCGTAAAGTGCTCCAGTACTGTAGGTGGCGCTGTTAAAATTTAAGTCCGGTCGTTGCAAAGCCGAGTCGTGTGCTCAAGCTGATTCGTTCCAAGATGGATGATTTTGAGGAGTGGCAATCTTCTTCCTGTAGTCGTGGAATGAAATTTTAACAGTGCCACGTGCAGGACCGAAGCACTTGTAGACCACGGCAGATACGATACCAGAGACAGCTTGCAAGCTTACAAACTCATGAAGGTGGATTTGTCTTCGCACAACACTTGCAGACGTTTTCTCCACGTTAAGTACTCTGAGGCTTTCACTAGTGGACTTTAAATGGACGTAAACTGGACGTCCTGGGATTTGGGTGTCTGCATGCACGTGATCATGAATCTCTCCGGTTCTGGACTTCCAAAATCCAAAATTTTGCTGCTTTGCATGTGAAAGTGTGTGTGTATGAGGGTGCAAAAACTTTCAAACAAAGATCAGGATATATAAAACTGTGCTTTTCCAAATCAGCTATCGTTCCAAGTACTGAAGGACCCAACAACTGGTTTTGGTTCCAGCTCAAGATCGGCAGAAACAGAAACCAATGCATGGTATTAGGGGGCGGAGCTATCAAAAATTTGTTTGTTTGCTCAGGTTTTATTTCTCAACCTGCTTTGTAGTATAGTTTTTTGTTCATATGGGATGTGACTATACTGATATATTTTTGGTTAAGGTACAGTTACCACAGGAGACTATCAAAGCTGGCAAATGTTAGTACAGAAGGTTATTGCTTGCTAGCTTGCTAGCATAGAAAACATGAGCCTACTCCTGAAAAAATGTCAGACAAGCTCAAATATTAGTAAAACATTTAATAGTTTGATAGTGGGGTTATCTTTGTATAACACGAGCATTCTTTTCATATTGTAATATTTTGGTGAAAAATTGTTTAACTTAGTTACAACAGGAAGTTATTGCTTGCTAGTTAGCTAACCTAGCAAAAGACGGAACAAAATTTCATGTTTCGTGCTGCCTGGATCAACAGTAAAATTGTAGAAACACAGCACAAAGAAAAGTACAAGTAGTAATTTTTCTACTGCGTTGTTAACGTCTTTACAAAGTTATTCTCATTTAATTACAGTGTGATTTTGTTAACAATGAGCTAACTTACAGTTACTACAGGAGATTATTGTTAGCTAGGTAAATTTAGCTAGCTAACCTAGCAAGCCAGAAACCAACTCCTGATGAAAGATGGGACAACATTTTGATAGTATTTAGATAATATTTTGAGAGATCGTCAACTTTGTTTGAAATTGTAGCACAAGGGTAATGTCTTACAAAGTTATTTTCACTTATTGTTGTATTGTTGAACTGTATTTTTGTTGACGAGCAGTCGTTGTTCATTACTGCAGAGGACATTGCTAGTTAGCCAAAGTTACAATAAGAGGTTATTGTTTGCTTGCTAACCTAAACATACTTTGTTATTTAATCATACATTTTCGTGTGTTGCTAAAAACACAAAACGGCATAACTAGCTTACTAACCTCACAGGGTTGTAACTAAAATTATATTTACAATGTTACAGTGTGGATTTGTGGTGATTATGTCATTGAAAAATCGCAGATGAAATTTCAAAAATCTTTTTTTATCCCCCCGTATTTTTTCTGCCGATATGAGCTGGCGAACCAAAGGGCCAATCCAATCAGACGAAAGAACGATGCTAATCTGAATATCTACCATTTGTGACCTAATGTAGATAACGCTGTTGTGTTGTAATGATGACGCAGTTGCCATGGTAACGGTGAGAAATGATCTAGAACTCTATTCCCAAGATCTGTTGGTTCCTGTTTGGGCCGGCTCCTGTGGAAATTCATGCAGTGTGTGTGTTTGTGTGTGTGTGTGAAAGGTCCTTCATAATATGTAATCCTTTACAACGTGCGTGTGTGTTTGTCTATTAATCACGTTTCATTAAACCTCCTGATTTACGCTGGCTATCCTCTTTCAGCTAGCGTGCGTACTGCCGACCGCACGCTAATTACAATGTGCTGAAAAATTTCTGCCCTTCGGCCTCATTCGTTCTTTTGTCGTTTCTCTTTCGTTCCACCTCTCCTCTTCCTCTTCTCGCCGTTCTTTGTCTCTCCGTCCGTTGTGTTGCGTCTTTTCTTCCCTCCGGTCGTCACTGCGGCGATTAAGTGGCTAAATTTAGAGCCAAATTGTAGCTTAGCTCTCGGAGACAGATGAAAAGTGTCGGCTCCAGATGGGGGACGTGGGTTCTGTGTGCAGCTGAGTCACACACTTCAGTTATGCAAAGACACACACACACACACACACACTGTTCCTCCTTTCATAAACTGATATTCATTCTGACACATACCCATGGCCATGTGCCGAAAATCCACTGTACGTCCTATTGCAATATTTGTCATCGTAGCTGCTTTAAAATATTGGCACCCTGCCTGGGTAGGCTGCTTTTTTCTTTCTTTTCTTTTTTTTCTTTTTGGCCAGTGTTTGTGCTCCTGAAATAAAGTGTGTCCAATTGGAGAACAGCCCAAGGACAGCTGAAAAGTAGCAAACCCATAATTCTGTTTATCAGTTGCCCTAAGGTTACCTAACCCTCACACTAACCCTCTCCAATACAACGTTATGATAATATTTGATAGCATTGCAACGTTCCTACTAAATATCGTTTATGCTATGGCGTCTATACATTCGGTTTCTCACTTGGACGTGAGCGGAATCGGCGTGTTGCGTGTGCCTCGCTGTTTATACGCTCCTCCTCGACCCTGATTTCACCCAGCGTTCACACTTGAAAGCGACAAGATGCTCAGGTCACCACTTTGTGGTTTTACGTTATATACTGCCGTGCTTTTTTGTTTTTTTTAAAAAACTTATTTGAATATTGTTTACATTACTGTTACGTTAACAGCTTCATGCTTCTGTTAGCACTAGCATTCCTTTACATGCTAGCCTTCACCCTCCCAGACTGGTAGCTGCTTCTTGCATCACGCAGCTATTTATCAATATTAAATATTATCCATGTGCTTTTCCGATCCAAAATTTGTTGTTAGTTATCACTTTTCAGTTGCCACTGGAAACGAATTCAATTTACAGGTTTAGACTGGAATTTAGTGGCGCTAATTATGTAGAATCTCTGCATCTACAGTAACTAATTAGGGACGTAAAAAGGAACGTAGATTGTGTGCTGCCATTTTGTCGCTTGCTAGTGTGACGGCAGGGTCGTGTGCATGAATGTCCCAGTATTTTAAATTCGTTAGTGTGCATTAAATAACAAACAGCAGCTGTCATTCCGGCTGGTCCGCCTTCGACGGGTTAATCTCGCACGTTAGTTCCTCGCTTTGGCCCGAGCCGGTTTCTTCGGCCGGGTCGGAAAAGTTTTCTGAAAGGTTCTCGAGCTCCGACTGGGTCTCCTCCACCACCGAGGTTTCTGATTGGTCCTCGCTGTGTAAGACCTCGGTGCAGTCAGTCTCGTTCAGCACGCTGCTCTCGGACGGATGCTCCAGCTCGTCGCAGAGCTCGGCAGCTGTTTTGGGTTCCCGTGGCAACGACAGGCTCTTGTGCCGACTCCAGAGCTTGTGGAGCTCGGTTACCTCGGAAACGCTGCTGCTGGTGCCGCTGTCACGAAAACTGGCCAGAGGGGGGCGGACCTTCACGCCTGTAACCGTTACGGAGCCCTCAATGGCTTTGCGTAGCTAAAACAGAAATGGAAAATATGTAAATATATTTACATATATGATGTATATATGTATATTTACCAGATGGATTACTTACGACACAAAACATGCGTCCTGACAATGTCAATATAGTGTGCATCATTAAGATATCAACAATTTAAACTGTCTTTGTCTCAAATGTTGGAAAAAATTGGATGAAGTGAGTAAAACATTGAATTAGTGTTTGATAATTGATGAAATAACTCAAATTAACTTTTTATTTTGTATTAAAGAACACACCTCTTTCAACGAGACCACTCCGACGAGTCTCCCAGTGCTCGTGACGTAAGCATGATCCAGACCGAGCAGTGAGAAAATGGTGTGTGTCTGCGATTTACAGACAAAATAACAAAACACAGTTTAGGCCCCGCCCACTGAAACGCCGTGAATGTTAGAGAACATTTATTCAAATAAAACTTTCAGCTCGAATAAAACTAACACTTACTTTCATGACTCGTCTACTTAACTGCACGAAAACGTCGAAAAAACATCAATAAAACAATTATGGACTTAGCTTCCTGTCATGAATGCAATGCTGAATATCGTAACTTGATGAAGCGTAGAATTTGTATAAAATTTGTAGAGTTTGTAAACAATTTTATGTATTAATTCTTCTTTTAACAGTTAATTATTTACGTGTTAATTCTCCTGTGTGTTTACACATTTAGTTTTTTTTTTTTTTTTTTTTTTTACCGAGTTCTAACAGGCTGTACAATTTCTATACATTTTTGTTTTGGCCCCGCCCACTTAGCACTGAGTCACCGCTTAGCCCCGCCTCCTCAAAAGATTACAATAGTGACACGTTTCAGTGTACTCTCAGTGTAACAGTGTAAAACTACCATTCCTCGTTGAACCGTAAATGACCAGGACTGTACTTATGAAACCTCGGTTACAATCCCAGCTACAGATTCGTAACATTATGAAGTCATCATTGCGTTTGCATACGAAATTCAATACAACAGGGCATTCACATTTATATTTACATACTAATTTAAATACAAGAGGATAATTGCGGGCGAGCTTACTTTGTGCAAAGACGTGCGTTCGACGAGCTGGAAGGGGGCGGGGTCTATCTTGCAGTTGTTAAAGCAGACGGCTTCGTCCAGCTGTTGCTCCTCCCACTCAGCTATCTGGGGTAAAGACATCTTTATGGCATTAAAAGTCAGAAAAAAGCGGGTTAGTTTACAAAAATTTAACAGCTCTCATGCTAATTTGCTCTTCTTTCGATAGAATTTGTAATAAATTTTCTATTTCGAGAAGGAAATCTAGCTTTCACTTACTAAGTTAGCTTCCCCATAGCTGCTTAGTGTTTACTTGCTAGGCTAGCTTTTGCTTTCTGGGTTAGCTTTTTCTAGCTAGCTTTCACTAGCTAGGTTATCTTTCTTTCCTTAGCTTTTGCTTACTCGGTTAGTTTTTGATTGCTAGGTTTTAGCTTTCAGTTGAAAAGCTTTAGCTTTCAATCACTAGATTAACTTTCACTCTCTAGATTTTTTTTTTTTAGAGTGAAAGCTTCTGTCTAGAAGATTTTGGTTGCAAATCCTGCTAACCTCTTGTAAACCATTTCTGACCATATCTGACCATAAAAGCACGTAAACAGAAGAGCAGGTTTGCGTGAGAGTGGAGTTACTTTAAATGCTCATATATATATATATATATATATATATATATATATATAGTGTACAGCAGTTAAATAAATGAACATGAGAGCAGTTTGCGCTGTAATGTGTGTATTAGCTGAGCCGCTAACCTCTGCTGTGGACATTTCATCCTCGACGGTAGGGGCTTCCTTAAATCATACCAATCAGAGGGGGAAAAAACAACCAAAAAAACATTACTCTTAAATAATACCACCCACTTCCCCAAATACAACTGCAAACAAACTAGCAAGAGCAACACAGATGATATTAGCATGTTTATACACTGTAGCTAATACAGTGTTTTTGTAGTTTATAGTTTAGTTTGTACACGCTAGGTTAGCTTATGATTGCTAAGTTAGCATTTACTTGCTAGCTAGCTTTTGATGCCTAGATTAACACTTGCTTGCTAAGTCAGCTTTCGATTGTTCAATATGTAGCTAACTTTTACTCACAAAGTAAACAGTGCTGTTAATCAGAAAGATGTTGTTTATTATAGACCAAAATCGGTGAAATTATCTGTAACCACAGGTGTGTCATCAGCTGCTTCTTCTAAAAGACAACCTTACCTCCACCTGCTCCTTCACCGGTTCTCCACAGGACAGACTCGGAGAACCTGAATCAGCAAGAGGAAAAACAAGGGCACTAAAGAGTCAGCAAGGGAACGACGATGTGTAGACAAGAGGCCTGTAATGTGCTGACTCATTATGTGTCCTGAATTCTGAATTTCTGATTGGTCAGAAGAGAAGGTGTTGATTAATGTTCTGTAACAGCAGCTCTGACAGTAGTGTATACATTAACGTGCTCGTTGTAACACGTTATAGTTTCTATAGTTCATTCATATATATTCATATATAGTTCAGAACAGTTCATTCAGAGGGCGTGACATTTTGTTCTTTAATTGATCAAAAATTGTAATTGTCAGCTGTGGTATAAGAGGAATAAATCTCTTGGGTATATGTTGTTGTAGAAAAATAATAAACTTCAGAGTAGTAGTTGTGTACGTACTGTTCAGGGTGTCGGTGTTGCTGATGGACGACACGGTCTTCAGGGCAGACTTGAGGGGAATCTGGGAGTTGGTGAGAGGCGGACTGTACGAGGATTCCTCTGTGGAAATCTACAGAAACAAACGAAAACAGATTAAAGTCGCTTATTAACAAAAATATGGGATTAGAGTTGTGCCAAAAGTATTGAACGTAACTTTTCACGAAACGAACAAAAATATACAATGAGAACGAAGAAAAACTCTCTGAAACTGAAAACAGTGACTCAGTGGCAGAAGTCTAACAGTGTCTTCAGATAAACATCATTCTTTGTTAACAGTTTTCTAAGCTTCCTTTTCGCTAATCACGGTTTATGAATGTGCTGCCAGAGTTTTCGTTTACGCTCCGCAAATTTACTTTCGCCATTCTGGCACAAACCTCACGTGTGCGCAGGGCTTAAACTCTCATTGGCTAGTGAGGTTTGGCTCGACAGCTCGAGTGTCTGGCTGAGGAGGAGGATGACGTTGATGATGACGACAACGATGCCGCTCCGTATGAGACGCCTTTTCGTATGAGACTCCCACAAACCTCAAATATTAATTACGAACTAATATACTGACTGACCGCATCCAGAACGCTCTCAAAATTCACGCCACTGAAGTCTCTACCCTCCTGGTCAGGGAACTATCGAGTCAAATCTCACTAGCCAATAAGAATAAAGCACTGTTAAACCCCGCCCACATGTGAGGTTTGTGCCAGAATGGCGAACGTAAACTTGTTGAGCGTAAACGAAAACTCTGGCAGTGCGTTCATAAACCGCGATTAGCGAAAAGGAAGCTTAGAAAGCTCTTAACAAAGAATTATGTTTATTTGAATCATAAATTTATCATTTATGAAATGTTGAAAGGGGCGGAGCTTTACAATTCGCTGTTTCTGATTGGTGCACTAACATGAAAAATTTTGCAGCAATTCGTAAAATCACGACTTTGTCTTTTCACACAGCATCTTACCAGGAAGCGGACTCCGCGACCAGCGTTGGGTGAGGAATTCTGGGAAAACGACGAGGGGACGTGGGCGCCATTGTCCTGCGCTCGTTCTCTCAAGTACTCCAACCGTCGGCCTCGACCGAGCTGCTCCGAGAGCAAAAACTGTAGCTGAGAACGCTCGATAGAGCCGAGCAGGATCATCGACTCTGAACATAAAGAAGAACCAAACAAAAATACGGAGAGATGAGAAGAGAGACAATGCAAAAAAAAAAAAATTCGTAAGAGTAACGATACACTTTGAGATGCACTGAGTTTTTTTTTTTTAAATGTATTTAAAATGTTTATTTTATATAACGCTTTTTTGGGACAATTTGCAACATCTGGTGGAATGTAACATAATATTAAGAAGAAATAATTTATGGCTATGTGGCTATTAAAAAAACAAACATTATTTCTGTCCTGAAGTTTTATAAAGTAAATATAGAGAAAAAAGATGGTCCTATAGAACGAACAGGCCTGGGGCGTGGCCAAGATGGTCGCCAAGTGGACAGACATGACTATAAGCACGTTGTTAGAACAGTCTTACCTTTAGACTCCACAAGAGCGAGAGTTTTCAGCTGTCCGGTCACCAGCGCCTCCTGCACATCCCGGTACGTAGAGGACAGCGTGATGTAACGTACGTCTCGCACCATGATGTCCTCCACTCGGATATTATACTTCCTACAGAGTGAGGGAACAAAAACTGGAATCAGTAAGCTTTTTAAAAACCCAGCACAGAGACGTTTTACACCATGCTGAGTTCTGGATTGTGATTGGTCAAAAGAGAAGGTGTTGATTAATTTTCTAAGTGCAGCTGCAAATCAAAGGTTTATACTAATGCGCTCGTTCTAATACGTTATTGTTATCGTATCGGTAAAAACATACTGTATGTAATCGTTGATGTGGTGCATTCTGTTAGGGGACGTTTATATGGATGCTTCTGTAACATGTATGGAAGGAGTCTCCAGTGTCAGCGCTTTGTAACAGTCAGAGGTAAAGCTGTAACTTTAAGTTTTCCGACGTCTTCAGGACAGAGGAGTTTTACGCTTCTTTGCGGTTTCTCTGTAACACGACAAGCTGCGTTTTTTTTTATCTTATTAACTTGAAGAGAGAGAATAAAGAGAGGCTGGTGAGGGAACGAGTGTTTATAGCTGCTATAACATAAGTGACAACAGGAACTAACTCATATCACAAACATTTCCTTGTTAAATGTAATTATAAACATATATGTTGTACAAGAGAAATAAAACACTTTGTGCTGTTATAGGAAAGTAATCAACAAACTTTGTATTCTGACTTAACAGAGAGACAAGGAAAGCACTCACTCCTGGCCCCAGCCCAGTTCTGGCAGGTACGGAAGTTTCTGGATCCTGATGATGGAGTCGTACAGCGATGGCTGGAGGCTCTGAGCCACGGCGTTAGCCAGGATCACAGCGATCATCACGGGCAGGATGTGTGAGATCTGACCAGTCAGCTCGAACACAATAACCGCTGTGGACACGGTGTGTGTGACCGCTCCGGAAAGCGCCGCAGCACCTGAACGCATGCACACACACACACACATATCAAATTACAGAACAACCAGGAACCCGACAGCTATTTGATGTCCTATTGTGCGTGTGACACGTTTTGCACTCTGCTGAGCGTATTCCATCAGCTGCACTGAAATTAGCCTCGGGGTGACGCAGGTAACATAAAATACACGACTTTCATCATAAAACTGCTCCATTACACGTTGATATATTAACCATTTTTGGGGTTTTTCTTTTATAAATCACAGAAGGAAAAGCAAGAATAAAACTGGATTCGAACCGTGTCACATGGTATCCTGTACAAACCTTTTAGCCATTAGCTAACTGTTGGAATTATTTGATTTTATCTAACAAATTATTTTGTGAATAAGGACATATATTGAGACACAACATATGCCTTTGGTAGTTTATCAGAACAATATATATATATATATATATATATATATATATATATATATATATATATATATATATATATATATTGTTATATATATATATATATATAAGTGCGTGCAGCCTTATTAAAAGGAGAATTTAGTGCCATTTATTAGATAAACTCTAGTTTAGAACCATTAACTTTGGCTTAAACATTATTACTTAATAACATTATAATTTTGTTGCATTTACTAGCTAAACTGTCATCAAGTGCTTGTTTATTAACTATAGAATGTAGTAAAATTTGACTTTAAAATGTTTTTTGTGTGTAAAACGTCACGTATATTTAGTGGCATTTAAACGATTATGTATGAGAATGTACGAATTGGGCATCGAAATGTATGTACAATTTAAAGCACTGCGATGTTAATTTCCTTCTGCTTAGCTATGTGTGCTAGCTTTACTGTGAAGTTATTAAAAATACATTGTTTTACACGGTTACACGGTTTTAATAAATGATCACAATATAACTGGTTATCTGGTTAGCCATAGCTAAAATACACATCTGATAAGGCTAGCTGGATAGCTTGTTAGGCACGCTAGCTGTACCAATACCATACCAATATCAATAATGTAATTTAGTCCACACCTTTTTTAAGTGAATACAATGTTTGATTTATGCTGATATGATGTAACATAAACCTTACCTACAACAGCGTAGCCGCCAGGAACTATGGGATATACAGTGCTGTCGCTGTGAATGCCGTCGGGGAATATGGCCGCCATGCTTTCACCCACCAAGCGACCAAATGCAGCACCTGGGTGATACATTCACGTTATTGTAGCTAACATCAAAATTTTAAAATGTCAAAATACATCACAACTTCAAATATTATATATAATATATACTAACGCTGTTAGATGCATTTACTGTTTATTTACTGATATTTTTTCCCACCTCAATGTTCATGGTGACGCATCAGAGGATGCTTAGAGGTTTTGCAATTTTGCATTTTGATTATTATTATTATTATTATTATTATTATTATTATTATTATTATTATTATGTTATAATTGACTAACATTTAGTACCTAAACTTTATCCAAGTGTTTCTTTTTTGTATTAAAAAAGCAAACACTGTAAATTGTAAACATTTCAACATTTAGTTTAGTTAATCTTGGGAAAATTGATAGTTAAACTTTAGCTAACTGGTCATTTAGAAATATCAAAATTTAGCAGCTAAATTTTAGCTAAGTGATAATTCATTAATGTTGTAATTTAGTAGCATTTAGTAGCTAAATTTCAACTAGGTGATCGTTTATTAATATTATAATTTGGCAAAATTGAGTTTAACTAAGTGCTCACTTATTTACTAGTATTTAGTAGCTGCACTTAAGCCAAGTAGCTTAACTGTAATAACAGTAGCTTATTAAATTTGTAAATTTTTAACAAGCTAAACTCTAGTTACTTGTTTATTGACAGTAAAATTTAGGACAATTTAGAATTCTAAACCAGCTTTTTTATTATTATTATTATTTTTTTAAATTAATGTTATAATTCAGCATCATTTAATAGCTAAACTTAAGCTAGAATATTCATTTATTAATTTATTTATTAATGGGTTTTTATTAAAGGAAAGTGAAAGTAACAGAAGTGAAAATGAAAATGTACATAAATGAGTGTAGATGATACTTACACGTGCACACAGGACTGATTGGTCAGACAATGATGGTTGCTTGGCAATGAGGATGAGGATGGCGTGGGAAAAGAGAAACACAAACGGTGAGCTAACAAAAAATACAATCAACTGAGCAAATGAATGAGATGAGTTTCGGAAATGCTGATCGTACAAACATTATTTTAAAAAAAATAAAACACAAAAGCAAAATGACAAAAAGACATAAGAACGTACTGAGCTTTTTGATATCGTACCTTCATCAACTTCCTCTGGTGAGCCGAACAACAGTGAAGTGAACGTATGTGTATTTTTATGTCTGATTTTCTTGCTGTAAAGTGTTGTATTGGCTTGTGTTGTTGTACACACCATTATACTAATTTTAGTATATTATAATAATAATAATAATAAACTTTTGTTTATTATATAAGTTAATAACATGCAGTAGAATTGAGTTAGATGATGTAGGGTTACCTAAACTTTACAGCTCATTTAGTAAATTTATTAGATGTATAATTTAATAGCATTTAGTAGTTAAGCCTTAGCCAAATGTCTGTTTAACAACAATAACATTTAGCTAGGTGCTTGTTTACTAAGTGTGAAATTGAGTATTATTTAGTAGCTAAACTTTATCTAAGTGATTGTTTATAAACGTTATAATTTAGTAGACTTTAAACTACTAACCCTGTTTCCATAAAAGTTGGGATTTTTTCTAAAATGCAATAAAAACAAAAATCTGTGATTTGTCAAGTCTCTTGAAACTTTAATTAACTGACAAAAGTACAAAGAAAAGATATTCAATGTTTTCACTGACCAACTTAATTGTATTTTGTAAATATAAACAAAATTAGAATTTGATGCCTTCAACACACTAAAAAAATTGGGACAGAGGAAAAATAAGACTGAAAAGTTTATAGAATATTCAATTAATACCATTTTGGAGGATCAGGTTAATTGGTTCTTCAAAAAGAACATTGCTCAACGGAAGACTGCAAAGAATTGAGGTCTTTCACCATCTACAGTGCATAATATAGTCTTTATTGTCTATAATCTTTCCTTTTACTTTTGTCAGTTAAGAAAATTTTCAAGAGACTTGACAAATCACAGATTTTTGTTTTTATTGCATTTTAGAAAAAATCCTAACTTTTATGGAAATAGGGTTAGTAAATGTAGCTAATTCATTGTTTGTTATTGTTCACATTTTGCAGCATTCAGAAGCCAAACTTGCTATAATTTAGTAGTAGGAATAAACTTCACTGTTAATACAACAAAAACTGGTGATGGTGCCATTAGAGGTCATGAAGTCTATAGTGATGTTGAATCGATCTTCATCTAAAGAAGGAGATGGCCTGAGCCTTAAGATGACCCAAGGGAAGTGTACGAGGGTGCATTAGGAACAGGTTTGGAACACAGGGCTAGACTTGGATCACATACCGATAAGGAAAACAGGCATGAAGGCGCCGCACGGCACTGGCATCGTCGTTGCCACGGCTGACATCCAGAACTGTGGGGGGAAAGAACAACAGCAACGTTCTTCTGAATCACATTTCCTCATCACTTCATTAATCCTTTGTACAATCTGCAAAGACAGAATTATCCAAAGAAGAAACATGTTCTTAAAGTTTACATTCAGAATTGAACGTCAGCTATAACGTTAACCTTCATAAATCATGTATAACTCCTGGCTCATAAATCCTATAAAGATGATCAAGATGTTTGTAATTTCTTTATGGAGGAATCGGCCTTCCCAAAAAGGCTATGATCACTTAAATCCAGACCACGCCCATCACCCACTAACATGCCTATAAATCTCCATTAAAATGGAGGAAAACTCCATGACTTTCTTTCTTTAATTTAATACATTTAAATGTCCAAATGTTTTGTTTAAAGATTCCTGTCATAGTACCTAAAGTGAGGAGGACTTTACCTTCATGACGATGAAGAGGAGGAGGGTGATGAAGACGCTGACCTGTGGGTGTTTCCAGGCCTGAGTCTGACTCGAGAACTCAAACTCGTCAGACACGCCCTGCTTGTACCAGGTCTGGTTGTCGAACAGTGCCACTAAGGACTCGTGCTGAGTGAGCTTAACATTGATACACACCAGATTATTGTTGGCTACGTTTTTTTTTTTTTTTTTATGTAGAAACATTTAATGTCATTATTTTGAAGGCATCTTTGCTCTACAGCATTTCTTTGCATGTGTCTAAAACTTTTGCACAGTACTGTATATACAAGCAAAAGAAAAGAGAATATCAGACCTGTCCGGCCATGAACTGCCCAAATCCTGGAGGAAAAGTGAGAGTCGATATGAGAAGAGTGACGACAGCAGGATACACCAACCGCCTGCAGAGAAGGGAAATATAATAAAATTAATAATAATAATAATAATAATAATAATAATAATAATAATAATAATAATCATTATTATTATTATTATTATTATTATTATTATTATTATTATGAAAACATTAAAAATAATTAATGTATCTGAAATTAAATAAACAATAACCAGCAGAGAAGAGAACATCAGAAACAACTCTGCTATTTATATATACTGTACATGTTGCATTTCGTAAGACAACGAACTTTTTAAGCAAAAACTTATTGATGGTTTTCTGTTTCCTCATCGACTCGACGATCAGCCTGTTCAGGTAAACGTACAGCGCGCCTCCGAACCCACTCGTAATACTGATGAGAAAAAAAACATTTCAGAGAAACCTGACATAAACTGATTACACAACATAATTACGAACCAGATTAAATCAAAGTAATGAGTAATGGAGCAGCGTTGGTGTTTGGTGAGGTGAATACCCCAGCACGGCGAAGGCCGGGAGTTCCTGCAGGTCAAACGGAAAATCCAGACGAAATCGCGTTTTAAACAGAGCCGTGATCGTCTCTGGGAAAGAAAAAGGTTTACGGGATTAGTTAGTGCATCAGGGTTATTATTATTTTTTTTTACATTAAATACAATTCATACCACAGCAGTGTTGAATTCTGGATTGTGATTGGTTAGAAGAAATGGTGTTGATTAATTTTCTATAAGAGCAGCTCTGACAGTAGCGCAGCTGCAAATCACAGGTTTATATTAATGCGCTCATTCTACTACGTTATCGTTTCTATAGTAACGGCTCATTCACTGGGACTCATACAGCTCCACATAAACACATTTAAAAAAATAACCATTGATATGGTGACGTTTTCCTGAAGTAAGGAGACACTTATTTAATCAACATTTATGGAAGGAGTCTCCAGTGTCAGTGCTTTGTAACAGTCAGAGGTAAAGCTGTAACTTTAAGTTTTCTGACCGGTTTCTCGGTAAAACGACAAGCTGCGTTTTTAAAAATGTTTTGTCTTATAAACTAAAGAGAGAGAATAAAGACAGGCTGGTGAGGGAATGAGTGTTTATAGCTGCTATAACGTAAGTGAGAACAGGAACTAACTTGTTTTACGGATGAACCAAAGCCTCAAAAGTAACTATTGTGGGATGAAAGGGTTAAAAGGATCTGTAGCGACGTAATAATAATAATAATAATAATAATAATAATAATAATAATAATAATAATAATAAACATATGTATCACTTCTTCGGTCTCACCTTCATCTTTGTTCCACACAGCCAGCACTCTGAAGATGAAGGCGCTGAAAGTTGCTGCAAAAAATCCTCTCCAATAATTTCTCACGGCAAAAAACGTGGATGTCACTTCGATACTAAACAACACACCTGTTAAATATGGGGAAAAGACAAAATAAAAATTAAATAATATAAATGATTTCTGTGTTTACATCAATCAGGAAGACAGGAAAACCTCCCTGTTATTCCGACCTGAACCCATTCACACGTTGCCATTCATTTTCTAGATACATGGTAGTTTTTTTTTTTTTTTTAACCTAATATCATCTAAATGTTCAAGCTAAACTTCAGCAGCACATCTTCGTAATCTTTAACAGACCTGAAGCAGGTGGTGTAATTTACTCATCTTTAATATGAAATATAAACAAAAATCCATATTTTAAGACTTTCTGGAACACACAGCATGTTCATGTAGATGTCTCAAGAAGATCTTGGGGAAATTTGCTTCAGCTACGTTTGTTTTTGCTGCAATTTGTTAGAAGAAGCGATAAGTGAACGTCTGTGTTACGTAACAAACAGAACAAAATGATTCCTGTGGTGTTGCAGTGCACTTTACCTCCAATAGGAGCGGCAAAGCAGCAGCCGACTCCGACAGCACACGCCGCAGAGAGCATTTCTGTGTTCCTCAACTCATTCTGCAACTCACACACACACACACACACACACACACACACACACACACACACATTCCCATGAACTAACACTCACCACAAAGCTATCTTGGCATGTTAAGCGATGAACTGAACAGAAACACGAGCAGAATAAAGCTAATAGACGTGAAACGCCACAAACACACGTGTACTGTAAACATAAATAAGCTGAAATACACACCGGGGTTATAAATAAACACTGACGTGATTACAGATGTTTAAAATAAACAAAATGTTATAAAATCACACTAAGGCAGCCATCTTTGTTCCACAATCAACACAAACTAATAATGTGACAGTCTATTCATGTTCAATTGGGAAAAAAATTACACAACACAAATCCAAATAATTATATTCCAGAAAATAAGTAAGTAAATAAATAAATAAACAAACAAAACATTTATTTGTAATATAAATCAGTTCAACAGCAGCGGAGATTCTTCACTATTCAGGATAAATAAAAGAAACAATACAATCAGATAGAGAGCATTCTCTTTACCCAAAAAGTCCAAAAGGGTTCTTTAAAGGTTCCTTGAATTAAAGGTTCTTAGCTTGCTAAAAGGGTTCTACTTAAAAAAAAAAAAAAAAGAAAAAAGAAAGAAAGGAAACATAACTATAATAAATAGAACCATTTTGTAGTTACAGCTCAGGTCACATTTTGCCTTAATCTTTTTTTTTTTTTTTTTTTTTTTTTTTTAAAAAAAAGGTTCCTTAAGTGTTCTTTAAGTATTCATTGAATAATCTTCCTGAATGGGTTCTGACTAGAATACTAACCAACAGGATAGGAAACACTCTGTTATAGTTCTCTTTAGAACCTGTAAGGGTTCTCCTACAGTGACATACAGAAGAATAGTTTAGGGTTCTAGATTTAACATATTTTCTTATCACCATTATGCCATGGCAGGTCAGGTCACATGCCATGAATTCTTAGACAAAAGAGGTTCTTTAAGGGTTCTTGAAAAGGTTCACTGGATAATTAAGGGTTCTCGGCTTCCTGGAAGGGTTCTATTTAGAATCCTTTCTGATAGGAAACACTCTGTTTTAGGGCTCTACATTGAAATATTTAAGGTTCTCTTGCAGAGACAGACTAAGGAACGCTTTTATATTTTATATATTAACTTCAGTGGATATTTAAGGGCTTTTAGCCTCCTGAAAGACTTCTACTTGGAATCTAAAAGATATAGGTTCTACACAGAACCTTTAAGGGTTCTCCCACAGTGCCAAACTGAAGAACACTTTGATTGAATATTTTTTCTTACTGCCATTTTGTCATGACGGCTGCCATAATGTTTGATGCTCCTTGCTGTCACTTTTACATAAAGGATTCTTCAAAAGGTTACCTTTCAAAAAGGTTCTACATGGAAGCCTTTCTGACAGGGAAGCACTCTGTTGTAGGGTTCTGCATGCAGCCTGTACAAGGCTAATGTAGCTACCAAATAATGACTAAAAATTTAATATACTAATCAAATGTGTAAATGTATTTGTATCCAAATCACTTCTAACGTACCAGCTGCGCTTTAGGCCACGCCTCCTACCTGAATCTAATCCTGGAGATGCCATTGTGAGCTATTTACATATGCACATTTAGCACACCATGCAAACCTGAAGGCTATAAGCGTCTAAAACTCATTATGAAGAGTAAAAGTTCTGACACTGAACATGTCTCGAATGACTTTACTGGGGTTAAAGGGATTAAATGTGCATTTGATTCTTACCTTGGTTCCCTCAAACGGTTCTTCCTTCAGCAGTACGAAGCAAAAACAGACAGGGATATCTGTGAATACCTGCGCATTTAATTCTGTCGTAACTAATAAAACTGGATAATTCATCCACATCCAACTCCACATTCACACCGTTTTGATTGCTCGCTACTTTTCACACGTGCTAAAAAATTCCCAGCAGGTGAGTGGTCTTATTTTAAACACTGCACTGATGCTAAAATTGCTAAACCCGCGAGTGGATAATTCTCTGGGGCTTTCAGGCAATTACCATCTGACACAACATGTTTAAAAATGTGCCTTTTCTTGCTGACTTTAATGTTCGTCTACAAATCAGGACAGATTCCATGTCAGAATAAACTCATGCTGATGTCAGGAGCTGGGTTTCACCCTGTGGCTCCGGCGTCCATTTTAATGTCACGCTAATTAAATTTACACTTTGCTGTAATCAAGAGTAACACCCACAGGTATATGAGTGCCAGACAAATAATTAGCAGACCTTTTAGTCTCTGAATTTAAACAAGTAATCGATTGTTTTAGTAAATATTTTGCAGACTAGATGACAAAGGAATTCTGTTAAGGGTCTGTCGTTTATCACATCGAATTTTTATTCGAATGTTTTTAGTTTTATACATGGAATTAGTAGATTAATGCATGTTTTTTTTTTTTTTTTTTTACAATATACATGTCTTTTTTGCAATATGCATGTCTTTATTAACTTAATGAATGCCTTTATTCACTATATACATACTTTATTCACTAAATGCATGAAAGTCATACATGAAATGTATGAAAGTCACCATATGCCTAGCTCCATTCACTATATGCACTGTTTATTCACTATATGCATAGCTCTAGTGGCTATATGCATGCTTTATTCACTATGTGTATGGCTTTATTCACTATATGCATGCTTTATTGGCTATATGCATGCTTTATTGGCTATGTGTATGGCTTTATTCACTATATGCATGCTTTACTGGTTATATGCATGCTTTATTGACTATGTGTATGACTTTAGTCACTATATGCATGCTTTATTCACTATATGCATGCTTTATTGGCTATATGCATGCTTTATTCACTATGTGTATGGCTTTAGTCACGATATGCATGCTTTATTCACTATGTGTATGGTTTTAGTCACTATATGCATGACTTTATTGGCTATATGCATGGTGTTAATTAATATATGCACACTTTATGCATGGTATTAATCACTGTATGAATGCTTTATTCACTATACATGGCTCTATTCATTATATGCATGTCTTATTCATTATATGCATGCTTTATTCACCATATGCATGGCTTTATTTACTAAATGCACGGTTTTAATCACTATATGAATGCTTTATTCACTATATGCATGGCTTTAGTCATTACATGGCTTTATTCATTATATGCATGGTTGTAATCACTATATTAATGGTTTATTCAATATATAGATGGTGTTAATCATTGTATGAATGCTTTACTCACTATATGCATGGCTTTATTCACTATATTCATGGTATATATTCAAGTCCAGTCATATTAGCTTACTACTACACACATTCACAGTGATCTGGATGACTCAGAGCCTTCATAGACAAAGTAAATAATGATTGGAGCTCTTTATATAAAACAAAAACGCCTCTCACCATGTAGATTCCTCCAAACAGGGCCATGAATTTGCTCAGGAGTGCAGCACACAGGCTCGCAACATGGACAAACGGACCCTGCACGTACAGATGGACACGTTATATGCTTTGTGCATCAGTTATGTCAATTGTGTGTTTATTCCAAGGTTGTCATTTTTAGTTTGATAGCACTTTGATAGCTAATCTGTTAGCTTATGTGTTAGCACATCTATAATGACTTTTTTTGTGCATGTCCTTTTTTTACTTTGTGCATTCACTGAATGCATTGCTTTATTTATGGTATGCATGATTTAATCAGTATATGCATCAGTTGATATAGGCATAGTTTATTTTTAAAAAATGGTTCATTCAGTATATTCATAGATATAGTCTACTATATGCCTCAATTATTTACTATATTCCTGGCTTTATTTTTATATAGGCCTTATGCATGACTTTATTTGTATTTGCATAATTTTAGCCACTATATACATGAATTATTTCCTATGTGCATGGCTTTAATTCCTATTCACGTCCATTGTTAACTATATTCACAGTTTTTACACTAGCTGCATGGCTAACTCACCTCTTTTCCCAGTGGCATGCCGCTACCAAGGGCACAAGTCAAACCAATAACTTTTGCCACAAAGGTTTTAAAAGTCAGATATTCTTTCAGCACCACACCACGAAGGATTGTCTTCATCTCTGGAATCCCAGAGCCTAGCCGAGAAGAAGAAGGATAGGAAGGTGGACAGGAAGAATATTAACTGTGAGGTTTATTTCTTCATTTAATTTTAAATGCCATCCAATATGAACTGTGAGGTTAACGTGGAGCCATTTAAGATATTATAATAATGGGATAATATCGTAACTCGTAATAAAATACAGCTATTGTGCTAGAGAAATTCGCCCCCATGATTAACATCTTCTCTAGTACTTTTAATAACTATTTAAATACATAGTTATGTGTGTGTGTGTGTGTGTGTGTGTGTGAGTGTGTGTGTGTCTCTCACCCACTGCTTGAGGTGCAAGAATTTGTGTAAACCCTGCAGAGAAGGTAATAAGGACCACAGGATATGCAACCCAGGCCAGGTACTGCAGAAGCATGTTACTGTCCAGTCCTCCGTACATCCACTTCTGTGCTACAGACACAACGACACACACACACACACTATTGTCATACTTTAACACACACTCATAGTCATAGTCCAACACACACACACACACACACACACACACACACACACACACACACACACACACACACACACACACAAGCACACGTCATCCCTGAAAGGTATTATTTTCCTATAGCAGCATGTCCTCAAATGTTTTATTCATCTTATAGAAACAACACTTTGCCAACAAGTTTAGTCTTTTTTTATTTATTTGTCACGTCTCACTTTTTATAGTTTCTCCATTTATAGTTATATTTAATGCTGCGGAACGTCTGTGAAATAAGTTAGTTCCTGTTCTCTCTTACATTATAGCAGCTATAAACAGTCGTTCCTTCACCAGCCGTCTCTTTACTCTCTCTTCAAGTTAATAAGACAAAAAATGCAGCTTGTCATGTTACAGACTCCTTCCATAAATGTTAATTAAATAAACGTCTCCTTACAGAAAACTTCACCAACGATTCATCAACGATTTTTTCAAATCCGTTTATGTGGAGCGGCCGCCGTACGATTCCCTGTGAATGAGCCATTACTATAGAAACAATAATGTATTAGATAGAATGAGCGCTCTAATATAAACCTTAGATTTGTAGCTGTTCTACTGTCAGTTCTGCTGTTCTGGAAAATTAATCAACACCTCCTCTTCTGACCGATCATAACCGAGAAATCAACACAGCAGTGGGATAAAGATAAATGCAGCCTGTTTAACGAAATGTCTTAAAGTTAACGAGGGCGTTTAGCGTTCGTCTGTTCTTCCATTCCTCTCACTCACCTTGCTGACAGAAGGCGATGGTGTAGTCCATCACCCAGCTGACCATCGCCATCACCAGCCCCAGGAGGATGAGGAAAATCCAGTCTTCACCCACACGGGAAATCAGGAACCTCTGACACCGTGAAGTGCACACTGTGGACGCAAAATAGGGTTAGTGTGTACTCTTCTGAATTACATTATACACAATTCTGTTTTCAAGAACCTCAGCGTCAATCTGCTGTCTCCCAGGCCGTCTTCGCTTCATCTCAGTGATGATCATTATAATGTGTGTGTGTGTGTGTGTGTGTTTGTGGAGAAGAACATCGCAGCATAAGAGGCCTATATAACGAGAAGATATATTGTTATGTCATAACCAAATCCCCTCCCAATACATTATGCCAAACCCAAAGGCTACCTTTATACGATTGTTGCTATAGTTATGTCTCTGAGATTACCGTCATCTCGTTCTGTTCATTTCACTAAAATATTTTTAATTAAAAACATTTCCACACACCACACTGCAGCTTATAAATCATAACCATTTTTGCGTAAATCCTTATTGTTTCAATTTCTCATAGCGCGATCGCAAAGCAGACATCTATTTATGCTTGTTGTCATGGTTACATCCCAAAATGATTCCGTACTGTAGCACCGGATGCATTGATTTAGAGATGGGATGAAATCTATATTAGAAGCAGTTGAATGCAGTCAGCTCCAAAATTATTGGTGCCCTTGGTAAAGATGATTAGTTTATAATAAAAATAAAATAGACTTTAAAAAACAACAACTACGTCACAATTATTGCCACCCCAAGCAATTACCAATTTCGAAGCTGAAAATATATAATAATATTAAAGCTGCAAGCAGCGATGATGGGGCCCTCGCACCAGTGCCACCACCACCCGGTGGCTTTAGGAAAACGGAGCACGGTGGGCAATATGCAAATGACGTCAAAGTCATTTGTATTTGCCAGACAGACTTCCTGTTGCCAGCAGGTGGCGCTGTGACTATATCTGAATATGGGTATGGACATGTGTTCAGGACAGGACTCTTATCAAACGTGTAAAGTTTGGGGCAGATTGGACATTGAATGCCTGAGTTACAGCAACTTCCTGTTTCATGGCGAAACATCGAAGTATGTCAGGCTGCCAGAGACACGCCCTTCGATGAAAACTCAAGATCTAATTAGCAATTTAGCATCGCAAAGGCCTTAAGATCACACTCACCAAATGTGAAGATGATCCGAGTAAAACTGTAGGAGGAGTTTGTTAAAGTGCAACACCTGAAAATGGCAAAAACTGCACACAGAGGAAATTCATGTTGCGTTTAGGGCTTCGCTCCAAGAGACTTTTTTGTAGGTATTGGGACACTACATGTATGTACCAAATTTCGTACACATATGTGAAACGTAGTGGGAGGGACGCTTCGTTGAAATTTTTTAGGTGGCGCTATCGAGCCATTTTGCCGCACCTAATTCTGAAACCCATATCCGATGTAAATTTTAATAATAATAACAATAATAATAATAATAATGTAATATAAAACCTTCCAGAAAATCAGTAACAGGTACATTTTTGTGGCTGTGATCTTCAGCACACACTATATTATGTGATTATCGTAGACACTTCAAATTATTGAACCGAGGAGGCTGCCTACATAGGCAGTGTTCATAGGCCTCGTTTGGACAGAGAAAGTCTCTCCTGTTTGGAAGGTCAGCATGAAAAAGCAATCGCTCCACCTGAATAGAAATGAAAACCGTTTTCTCTCATGCTTCGGTTTAAAAACATTGTGATAATAGTGTAAACCTTGGGGTTATTGTGGGATGAAAGAAGACAGGTGGTGTATTTTAAGTCCTTATTGAGAGTGTGAGGGACAGCCGTGGGAAAAGCACCGAGCGTGTGATTTCCCTCAGTGTGGACGGCGGTGACAGCGCACAGAACTCATGCATAATGCAGCAAAGCGCAACATGTCGGGGGAACGACAGGATATTTATATCCACAGGAGGAGAAACGGAGGCGAGTGGATTGTAGGAGGCGCTGAGATCTGCTCTCTGTGCCTGACATGACAACCAGTGTCAAGCTGTTAATGCTGAGCCTCTAGGCATCGGCGTCCTCTGCCCCCCCCCCTTTACATCGTCGCAGGATTATTCAGTTGCTTTTTTATAAACTCTGCATGCTCTTATGCCGGTTCTCTTCCTGCTGCAGTGCCACAGAGGCCAGCTATGTTTACTGTGCTGGGATATTTTTGCTCACTTTCTTATTTTAATCTTATCTAATCTTATCTAATCTTATCTAATTTAGGCATATCCAGTTCCCACCCATCAGCCAGGTCTCCTCTAGAAGGGTGAAAACTATTTCTTTTTTAGGACTCTCCTGGTTTAGCAGTCTTCTGTTTCTAGATTCCTGGTTTTCCTCACTCCTGATCCGGCTCCGCCCTGACCACACCCCAATCACCGTTCGTACCTGTTGTAATTAGTCTAGCAAAACCCTTAATTCTTCTGTTTTAAATATTTTCATAATAAAGACACACAGTTTATTTGGGTAAAGTTGTCCAAATTCCAACGATTATTACGGTCAGTACATCGATGAAGCCCCTCCCAATATATTATGTCATCACTGGAACTCCTCCTAATACATGTCATAAATTAAACCCTTCCTAATACATTGTCATCACACTGAAACTCTTCCCAGAACAATATGTCATAAGTGAAACAGCTTCCAGTTTATTATGTCATAAACAAACCCCTCCCAATATATTATGTCATAGCTGAAACCTCTTGCAGTACATTACATCATAACTGAAACCACTCCAATACTCTTCCATAACCAAAAGCTCTTCGTGTACACTGTTAGTGCACTTCCTGTTTCTGTTTCTCTTCTGCATATATATATATATATATATAGGGAGAGTTGGTGTGTGTGTGTGTGTTTGTGTGTGTGTGTGTGTGTGTGTGTGTGTGTGTGTGTGTGTGTGTGTGTGTGTGTGTGTGTGTGTGTGTTATATACACACTGCCAGTGGGAGAGAGAAACACAAAGAGAGAAAATGACAGATAGAGGGAGTGAACATGATGACTCCCTGCTCACTCCAGCTCCCATTCTGTGTGTGTAGGTGGCAACTTGATGATCATCCAAATCCCTGAAATCCTGTCATGGAGGTTCAGAGGAGCTGCACCACACACACACACACACACACACACACACACACACACACACACACACACACACACACACACACACACACACACTGTGCCAGCAGGCAATTTTTCATGCTTCTTCACACAGAGCAGTTCACACTCAACAGGCTGCGTTGATACCGATACAGAAGGTGTGTGGGTCTTTGGAGATTTGCCTAGCGGAGGCCAACCCTCGTCTTCATTTAATAAACAGTTAATTAATAAATGCCACTGAGGGAACTTGTGGAATGCCAGAAACACCGAGACGTTGACCAGATTCCAATAACGGATTTTTTTCTTCATAAATCAGAATAATTTTTTATTTTTTTGCTAATTTATCCGAATGCTAGCAAATAGATAAATTAAAGCTAAACAATGCGAGAAATGAGTTTGTAAACAGAGAAGTTGATTTGTGTAAGTTTGTCCTTTTAGACACACGACAGGTCTCCTTCTCACTCACTCACTCACACACACACACACACACACACTAGATAATTATAGAGCTGTTCCATGTACACAGCATTTGTCATTCTCTGCTAATAACAGAGACTGATTGTGCTCCCTGCTGGCAAACACACAACACGGCGGCGGCCATTTTTTCCCTTTCTGTCCAACCTATCAATGACCGCATCAATATTCGTCATCTTAATCGACATCTTTATTGTCATCTTTTGTCATTATTGTCATCATGTCACCATCGGAAACGCTTGTCTGGTGATTTATCATGATCTCACACACACACACACACACACACACACACACACACACACACACACACACACACACATCCAGCGTCTCCTCTGCAGCTTTTTGGCTCCATGGTTGCAGCACCTGTGGAATCTCAATGAGACACACAAGGACAAAACGAGTCCAAACGAGCCGATCGATGGTAATTAGTGTCCAGTAGAGGGCAATCTATCAACATAAGGCTAAATGAGGCAATGTTATCTGCAGCGTCTGTTTCCTCACACATCCCTATCACTACACGCTGCTGTTCTGACAGACAAACGAGACTGTTAAGCTCACATCATTTTACCCGACATCAAAGACACTCACTTAGACTGCTGCTGTTCTACACAATATACTTGTACCGCTCTACCCCATCCATCAACGGATCACCATAAAACCACCACTAAGCAGATACTATTTCCATAATAGCGATCATCTCACTCTTCTTGATTATCTGTCTTATTATTTTTAAATATGTCTCATCTTCCTTTTTTTAAAAAAAAAAATCAGCATTCTTCTCTAAGGCTAAACATTTATTCATTATTTCAATGAAACAAAATTTGATATATCAAGATAAAGAGTCATTCTTTAATGCTGTTGACCAGAAATATTATTTCCGGATGTAATTGCACCCAATATGCGTTTAATCAGATTGAAATCTGATCACTCTAGTTAATTCAGGAGGTAAACATATCCGTGCCACATCTGACATCATAGCTAAAACGCCACAGCTCAAACCCATTCTAGAATATTATCCCATAAATACAAACCCCTCCCAAAACATGATCATAACCAAAACCTTAATAATAAACCCCTCCCAGTGCATTATGTCATAATACAAACCCCTCCCAAAACATTAAATCATAATAAACCCCTCCCAACACATTATGTCATAATAGAAACCCCTCCCAATACATTACATCATAATAAACCCCTCCCAATTCATAAGATCATAATAGAAATCCCTCCCAAAATATTGCATCATAATAGAAACCTCTCCCAATGCATTACTTCATAATAAACCCCTCCCAATGCATTACATCATAATAGAAACCCCTCCCAATACATTACAGCATAATAAACCCCTCCCAATTCATAAGGTCATAACAGAAACCCCTCCCAAATCATTACATCATAATAGAAACCCCTCCCAATGCATTATGTCATAATAGAAACCCCTCCCAATACATTCCAGCATAATAGATACCGCTCCCAATTCATAAGGTCATAATAGAAACCCCTCCCAAAACATTGCATCATAATAGAAACCTCTCCCAAAACATTGCATCATAATAAAGCCCTCCCAATTCATAAGGTCATAATAGAAACCTTTCCCAAAACATTGCATTATAATAGAAACCCCTCCCAATACATTCCAGCATAATAGAAACCGCTCCCAATTCATAAGGTCATAATAGAAACCCCTCCCAAACCATTGCATCATAATAGAAACCTCTCCCAAAACATTGCATCATAATAAAGCCCTCCCAATTCATAAGGTCATAATAGAAACCCCTCCCAAAACATTGCATTATAATAGAAACCCCTCCCAACGCATTATGCCATAATAGAAACCCCTTCCAAAACATTACAGCATAATAAACCCCTCCCAATTCATAAGGTCATAATAGAAACCTCTCCCAATTCATAAGGTCATAATAGAAACCCCTCCCAAAACATTACAGCATAATAGAAACCCCTCTAGTGGTCACAGTAAAAGTCAGCAGCTAACATTCTTATAGGATACTACAGAGCATATTGTGGCTAATCTACACGATCCCTCAGCCACCAGCAATAACACCACATTAACACACGAAAATAAAACAGCGAGTGTGTGTTCTAGTGTTTTTCTGTGAATAAATACTATTGCACTCTGTAAAAGTGTAACAAATTCCTCCGACAGTTTCACACTCATACATCCATGACACGTCGCACAACAGTGCTGCTGCTATTCTGAGAGCGAGTGAGACGGCTGTGAAAAAAAAGAAAATGCTCACATCTGTTCCTGCCTCAACATAAATCCTGTCTTCCTCTTCTGACTCTGTCTCATAATGCCTGTAGCAATGATAATAATTCATTTTATTTATATATTTATTTATATATTTATATATTTGTTTACCACTTTTCAGTGACCTAAAGACAGTAAAATGAGTAAATACATATGTAGATATAAACACACAGGTCACGTCCTCTCACATTTCTGCCCACACTCCTCGCCTGCTTTAGTTCTGGGTTTATCCTTGACATGAACAGATGAAGGTACAGGGTTCTCTGACTCACGCTGGCACTTGGCACACCGATCCTTTTTGTATTCCAGCTGATCCGGAGTTTGGTTTCGAACACCGCCAGCCCGAAATCGAGCTGCTTCCTCCTTGGCGTAGGCGCCGAGCTCCTGAGTGTATCGGCCATACATCTGTAATGGAGAGAAGACCAGAGACAGTGTGCTGCTTTAGTTTTCCACTGAAGCTTCGAGGCTAATGCTGCTAAAAAGTAGTGGAAGCATATAGCCACCAGTTTAGCACTGTGCACTAAATGTGCGTCTGTTAATACAGCTTTAAAGTGAAGCAGTACACAAATATACAATCAATATAAACCTGTGATTTGCAGCTGCACTACTGTCCGAGCTGCTGTTATAGAAAATTAATCAACACCTTCTGACCAATCACAATCCAGAACTCAGCAGAGCTATAATATAAGTTGATTATTTTCCTAAAACAGCATGTCCTGGCAGGTTTTATTCCTCTTATACCACAGCAATATTGCAAAGATTTAATTACACCCTAAATACACTCCAAATACATATCAAATACACCCTAAATACAACCTAAATACACTCCAAATACATCCCAAATACACCCTAAATACATTCCAAATACACACTAAATACACTCCAAATGCATCCCAATTAAACCCTAAATACACTCCAAATACATCCCAAAAACACTCTAAATACACTCCAAATCCATCCCACTTACACCCTAAATACACTCCAAATACACCATAAATACACTCTAAATACACTCCAAATGCATCCCAAATACAACCTGAATACACTACAAATACATCCCAAATACACCCTAAATACACTCCAAATACATCCCAAATACACCCTAAATACACTCTAAATACATCCCAAATACACCCTAAATACAGTCCAAATACACCCTAAATACACTCTAAATACATCCCAAATACACCCTAAATACAGTCCAAATATATCCCAAATACATCCCAAACACACCCTAAATACACTCTAAATACACTCATATTAATCCAAATATTACGTTTTTAGCACGTGCAGTTATTCTCTCTCTCTCTCTCTCTCTCTCTCTCTCTGCCTGTCTTTCTCTCAGTTTCTCTCTATGTCTCTCTTTTCTGTCTCTCTCACTGTCTCTGAAAATATGATTTGTAACCTTTAATTAAAATGTATTCTACGAAAATGACAAAAACCCGTATCAGTGCTCCATTGTTGGCTCCAATTATTGGCACTCCTACAAACTCTGGAGCTGACTCTACCTCTCTCTCTCAGCTTTTAATATTTATTTTTATCTCACCTCACCTCACCTCTTTCAGGTTGTTCTTCCCTCTTTCCCTCCATCTCTCATCTCCCCCCCTTCCTCAGTCTCTTTCTTTCTCACATCTCACCTCTTCACTTTCTCATATCTCCCTCTCTCTTTCTTTTTCTGTTCTTCATGCTTGCGGTCTTTGCCCCACTCTCACCCTTTGTCTCATTCTTCATCTCGTCACTCCTTTTTCAGTTTCTCTGCCTCACTTTCCATCTGTCCTTCTCCTTTTCTCTCTATTAGTCCCTCTTTATCTCTCACAGTCTCATTCACTCTATCTCTCTATTTCTCTTGCGTGCATGCATTTCTCTTGCATCACTACATATTCATCACTTTTTCTCGTCCTCTTTTCGGATCTGTCTCATTTCCAATTCTGCATCACTCCCTCTCGTTCCATATCCTCTCTCTCTCTCTCTCTCTCTCTCTCTCTCTCTCTCTCTCTCTCTCTCTCTCTCTCTCTGATGTGAGAAGCTGCCACCAGCACTACATTGAGATGTGCATCACGATTACTGTAGACTCCCCACTCACTCTCTCTCTCTCTCTCTCTCTCTCTCTCTCCTGCATGAGCAGGTGCACCTTGTAGAGAAAGCAAAGCAGCTTCGCTCAGCTCAGATCGATCCAAACTCCTCCTCTTCCTCCTCTTCCTCCTTCTCATTTTTACACAGCCTCGACCCACTCACTCTAAACTCCCACTCTCAAGTGACCGGCTTTAAATCTGCACTAAACTAGAAATCATACTCAATATTATTTATAATTAAATAAATAATTATCATTATTTCGGAAATTTTTCCACCATAAAGCTTCGTGCACTCGTATTATACATTAGTTTCCTATAACAGCACATCCTCAAGTGTTTTATTCCTCTTATAACACAGCAATTCACCAATGATTGCAATTTATTAAACAGCATGTCATACCGTATATCCGTTTATATTTACATTTAATGTTCCTTGAAACAAGTTAGTTCCTGTTCTGACAGCGATAAACACTCGTTCCCTCACCGGCCTCGTTTTTCTCTCTCTCTTCAAGTTAATAAGATAAAAAAAAGAAGAAGCGTAAACTCCTCTGTCCTGAAGATGTCGGAAAACTTAAAGTTACAGCTTTACTTCTGACTGTTCCAAAGCGCTGACACTGGACACTCCTTCCATACGTTACATAAACATGGAGAGTGTATGTGGAACGTCCACTGTACGAGTCCCTGTGAATGAGCTGTTGCTATAGAAATGATAACGTATTAATATAACGAGCACATTGATATCAACCTGCGATTTGCAGCTGCAAAGAAGAATAAGAATAGGAATAAGAATATAAATAACTAGTCTTACATGCATTGTGTAATCTATCCAACGTTTATTTTTTACTGGTTCAGTCCAGATATCCAGCGCTCATTATATTTCTCCTGCACTTATATTCCCAAATGTACAAAAAGCTACAAGAGCCAATCATGTAACATAAATGAGTTTTTAGTGCAGACAATATTAATCTGACTGCAGATATAAAGATGCACCTTTTTAGGTTTCCACCTTAGAGACAAGCATTTTTAGTCTCAAAGTGCAGTTCAGTACATTTATTTTTCCCTAAGAGTGCAATGACAGTCCATTATTTCAATATAAAGTTTATATTTCCTAAAGATTCAACATCCTCTCTGTAAAATAAAGAAACTAAAATAAAGTTACGATGCTTCAAAACTGTGGAACTCGCATTAAGCTCTGTTGTAACACTCGTTTAAAAAGCATCTGCATACAAAAACTGCATATTTTTTAATTTGGCATTTAATTCAAAGTACTTCCTTTGTTTTGGTATTTATAGTCTCATTGTATTTTTATTTAATTATTTTAAAATTCTTTGATTTTTAAAAAAATTTTATTTGCTTCATTCTTACTACCTTACTAACACCAAAGTTTGCTCCATGAAGTATATAACACATAAGTCACATCAATTAAAAATGTAAAATAAAACATTTTTAATGAGTAGAAAATGGAGTAACCTCTCCTTACGCTTATTTTTGTATTTATATTTTACATACTTAATCTTTTATTTTTTTCCCTGTGTATTCTATTATCAATTAATATTTTTTTATTTGATTGTACTCTAGCACTAGCACTCTGAGCTACCACATGTAAGAAAAGTGCTCTATAAATAATTCCCCCCATGTAATATTACTAATAAGTGATCAACTCAGTGTACAGAATTACTCACTTTATCACTCTAATGTATTCTCCACCACGGGGAACTCACAGTCTTTGAAGTGAGGAGTTTTTATTTAAAGCTATGATGCACTTAAGCAGAACTTTTTATTCTTCCGAAAACATTAAACAGAGATCAGGCCCTGGGCTTTAGAGTTTAATTGTGCTGAACCTTCCCGTCCCTTCTGACCTTATCTCTTAATGTGCCTTGGAATTTTCTCAATGTACCGAAACACACACTGGATTTCTGAGGATGCTTAGTCATATAAACTTAGATAAGCTTAGAACATCCACTCAGGCGTGTGCTAAAGGAAAAGTTTGGCCAAGAATTTAATTTAGTCGCCATTTTCTTTAAAAAGCAACGTTTACTCCTTCATCTACATCAATAAGTCTAATGGAGCAAGCAGGGTGTATTAGATGAGAGCTGCAGAGCTCCAGAGGTGTCAGCATCTCTTCTCATCTCAAAAAAAAAAAAAAAAAAATTAACACTCTAATCCCATTAGTCTAATATCCGACTCTCCTGGTGGTGGTGGTGTGAGGAAGATTTGACACACAGTCAGCATGAAGAATATCCCGGTAATATCCCAAGCCGAGGCTGTAATACGATACGGCTCGCTGATATCTCACAGGGGTCGATGTGCCACTAAACGCTCGTATGAGATTAAGTCGCTGTTTGCTAGAACATTTGGGATTGCACACCATTAGCTCAAGGGAAAATGCAGCTCTGTTAGGAGGCGCTAAATCGAGGATGTGAACCCTGGAGGTGATGATAACACTTCTCGAAAAGAAAAGAAAATCAAACAAAAATGAATGTGTCTTGAGTGTCATCTTTGGTGATGAACCCATCCTAATATGAGCAGAATTAAGGAGTGGGAGCAGCCCAGCAGACTGTTTCCAGTGAAGATTCAGTTAGGGCCGAGGAATCCTCTGCTTAGACAAAAGCAGACTTAACATATAGAGACGAAGGCCTAGCTTGAGTAAGAAATGCTTCAGATTAAGCATAAGACGCCTCAGCTTGGACAGAAAAAAACTCATCTTGGGCATATAAAAGCTTCCATTTGGACTGCAAAAGCCTCATCTGGGTAGAAAATGCCCTTATAGGGGCAGAAGATGTTGGACAGAAAAAGCCTTAACTTGGGAAAAAACTGACTCATTTTGGACAGATGAAACTTCAGTTTGAGCAGAAAAGAGCCTTATTTACAGATGAGGTAGCCTCAGACTGAACAAACACCTCCATGTGGCCTGGAAAAAGTCATAACTTGGGCATAAAAAGCTTCAGATTGAGCTGAATAAGATGCCTCAGCTTGGGCAGTTGAAGAAGCTTGGACCAAATTAGTCTCAGCTTGGACAGACAAAGCCTCAGCTTGGGCAGGATAAACCTCACCTTGGGCAGAAGAAGATGTCTCAACTTGGGCCGAAAAAAAGTCTCAGCTTGGGCAGAAGAAGCAGTCTCAGCTTGGGCAGAAAAAGCCTCAGCTTGGGCAGAAGAAGAGGTCTCAGCTTGGGCAGAAGAAGAGGTCTCAGCTTGAGCCGAAGAAAAGTCTCAGCTTGGTCAGAAGAAAAGTCTCAGCTTGGGCAGAAGAAGCCTCAGCTTGGGCAGAAGAAGAAGTCTCAGCTTGGGCAGAAGAAGAAGTCTCAGCTTGGGCAGAAGAAGAGGTCTCAGCTTGGGCAGATAAAAACCTCATCTTGGGCAGAAGAAGAGATCTCAGTTTGGGCAGAAGAAGAGGTCTCAGCTTGGGCAGAAGAAAAGTCTCAGCTTGGGCAGAAGAAGCCTCAGCTTGGGCAGAAGAAGCGTCAACTTGGGCAGAAGAAGAGGTCTCAGCTTGGGCAGAAGAAGCCTCAGCTTGAGCAGAAGAAGCGTCAACTTGGGCAGAAGAAGAGGTCTCAGCTTGGGCAGAAGAAACCTCAGCTTGGGCAGAAGAAGAGGTCTCAGCTTGGGCAGAAGAAGCCTCAGCTTGGGCAGAAGAAGAGGTCTCAACTTAGGCAGAAGAAGAGGCCTCAGCTTGGGCAGAAGAAGCCTCAGCTTGGGCAGAAGAAGAGGTCTCAACTTAGGCAGAAGAAGAGGCCTCAGCTTGGGCAGAAGAAGCCTCAGCTTGGGCAGAAGAAGAAGTCTCAGTCAGAGCAGAAGAAGTAGTCTCAGTTTGGGCAGAAGAAGTAGTCTCAGTCAGGGCAGAAGAAGCCTCAGCTTGGGCAGAAGAAGTAGTCTCAGTCAGGGCAGAAGAAGTAGTCTCAGTTTGGGCAGAAGAAGTAGTCTCAGACAGGGCAGAAGAAGTAGTCTCAGACAGGGCAGAAGTAGTCTCAGTCTGGGCAGAAGAAGTAGTCTCAGTTTGGGCAGAAGAAGTAGTCTCAGTTTGGGCAGAAGAAGTAGTCTCAGTCAGGGCAGAAGAAGTAGTCTCACTCAGGGAAAAAGAAGTAGTCTCAGTCTGGGCAGAAGAAATAGTCTCAGTTTGGGCAGAAGAAGTAGTCTCAGTCAGGGCAGAAGAAATAGTCTCAGTTTGGGCAGAAGAAGAAGCTGCAGCTGACAAATCCTCAACTTAGACAGAAGACGGAGGCAGGAGAAAAAGCCTTAGCTTGGGAGCTCTAGGAATGGGAAGAAACACTGAGCAGAAGCTTAATCTTTAGCAGTAGAAGCTCCAGCTTGGACAGATGATGTCTCAGCTTGGACAAAATCTTGGACAGAAATAGCCTCAGCATGGGAAAAAATGCCCCAGCTTGGGCAAACAAAGACTTAGCTTGGGCAGAAGAAGCTTCAGTTTCTTTTATATCTATTGCATATATTTACGAGCCCAAGCACAGACATTGTTGTTCCATCCTGGGGCATGAGGAGACCTGACCGAAGGCGTGACCGAAGGCGTGACCAGAGACGTGACTGGAGATGTGGCCAGAGACGTGACTGGAGATGTGGCCAGAGACGTGACAGATATGTTTCTGGTGATTCACTTAAAGAAGTTGTTTAGAACTGGCAGGTTTCTGTTGTTTTGCTACAGCATGAATCACTGAATGTTAATTTATTATAAAGACGGCTAAGACTCAGCGCCAGGCCTGTAGCTCACCTCGCTGTCACCACAGGGGTCGTCTTCACATTCTCCTCTACACTGCGCCACTGCGCTGTCAAAACACACACACACACACACACACACACACACACACACACACACACACACACACACACACACACACACACACACACACACACACACACACACACACCTAGCTGTTCTCTTAGCAGAGGAGAAAAAAAGAACTCAAGAGGCTCATCGACATTACAGCACCAGTCATTACACCATCTGGGACTGTGTGTGTGTGTGTGTGTGTGTGTGTGTGTGTGTGTGTGTGTGTGTGTGCGCGTAAAAGTTGTTATCCTTTCCAGTCCTCATCCACCTGTTAAGCCTTTGCCATCATTACTGCTACTGTTGTGCATCGTTTTATTATTTTATCATGTATTTTAGCTCGAATGACCATTAATCAACAGAAAAGTAAAAATATTTTTGTGCATTTTATTTTTCCTGAACATCTCTCAATTTTATTTTCTCTTTTTTAATACTTGTAAAAAAATATTAGATAATAATTCTCCACTTTATTTCAACACACTTTAAAAGTATCACAAGGAATCTTTACATTATTTAAAACAGAAAGTAAAAAGAAATAAAATATCTTGAAAAATTTATACAAAAATAAGAAGTAGCAATTATGACTGACTAAAGATAAACAATAAAACAAACACACAATAAATAAATAAATAAATAAACAAAATTTAGTAAGGAATTAGCAGAAATATAAAATATACAAATATACAATAATAAAAAAATACAATAATAGTAAATAAGCAAATTATGACCAAACAAAAATAAAATTAAGTAATAAACAAGCAGAGAGAGAGACATAAAATGATCCTGTTTTCTTCCCCATTTTTAAACAAATATTCTGAACTGTTTCTGGATATTTCACTCATTTTGTTGCTCCTTTAAAATAAATCGTTTTTTAATTTAACCTCTAATTTCTTTACACAGTAAGTAATCATTGAAAAATGTAATAGTGCATCATAATAAAACAAATCTTTACGTGTATTATTTTAGCGAATGCCACATAAGTGGCCGTAACAGAGAGCCTTGAGGAACACCTTTAATATATATATTTTAACACTACAGGGCCTTGAAAATAAAATAAAAAATAGCGAGTTGTCTAACTAACTTTTCTTTGTATATGGGAGAATTTTTACGTCTGCTGGAGCAAAACTAATTTTAGCTTTCCTCTCTCTGAAAAAGTTTAAGAAATTTTCAAAACCATTTAAACAATATTTTAAGGTAAAAAATTGCTGTGTGTATTCCCGTGAGAAAAAGTAATATATGAGATGGCGTAAATAACGTCTGCTTAAATACAAGTAAACACACTGGTAAAAACACCATCACAACACCAAACATTCTGTATGCTAATGTAACATTTTAGCTACTTGCTGCTTCATTGGCTAATTAGGTGTAATTGTAGGAGACGCTAAACGTGTATGACTTCTAGCGCTTTGTTATAGCTAACGTAGCTAAGTTTACCTTCTACTTCCTTATGACATGTATCGTTAGCCACATGCCAAACGCTACTGAAACAAGACGTTACTGTTAGCATTATGCTACGTACAAAGAATACACACATTAGAGACAATACGAAATGACAATCTTTTAGCTTTTCTTCCGTAACGTGATGTAATTCCAAGTGACATTTCCTGACACTGAGTGTGAAACGCTGTACAGCCATACTGTAATTCTGCTTTAACCATAGGGATTTGAATGGATTGGAGGTGAAACATTTATGGAAATATGTTTTTATATTTAAAAAATATTTTTAATCGTGACATCATCAAAAAGTCATTACACGTTTATAAATGGGAAAAAGTTAAAAGCAGTTGTTTTTTTCTGTTTTTGTTGCCATGTTGGGTTTGTATGGATTTAGAGTGAATTTCACATGCCGTGCCACGACTAGTGTGCACACACACACACACACACACACACACACACACACACACGTTCCAGGCGCTATAATGAAGTGGCCAGGGCACATGGAGTGAAAACTGAACCCAGTGATCGATGTGACGTTCGATGGCCAGCCACCATTTTGTGAAACACCGTATTGATCCTCACACCGATAGGGAAAGCGGGACGAGAGAAATGGCCTCGTTTTTATCCATCACACTCGAACACGCAGCCTGTGTAGGCTCATCACACACACACACACACACACACACACACACACACACACATGACAGAAACGGAGCACTCAAAAACAACCTGAAATATGCTAACATAGTTTAGTGTAGCTAGTGTAGTTTAAACATTCTGCTATGATAACAAGACAGACAGACAGACAGAGAGAGAGAGAGAAAGAGAGAGAGAGAGAGAGAGAAGTCAAGAGACATTCTGTCTCATAACACTTTCATTCTTTTTCCATTTCCTTCATCTCTTCTGAATAGAAATGCTCAAGTGTGCAGCTGTCCATCAGCTGTCAATTTGACAGAAGTGAAGACAACTGGTGCGAGAGTTGATGAATATTCATGCCGCGTCCACGTTGAGTCCACAAACGTAGAGAAAAGGGGAAGAAGAGCAATATAACTGTGCGTGTCTCAAACAGACGTGTTGATGTGTTTTCTGGCGCTGTATGACACACTGATATCTATAAACACGGACAAAAGCACAGTGAGAAAAATACTCACATTTTTCATCAGCCTCAGACTCTGGCGGGGGTGTGGCCTAAAGTCTGAAGGCGGAGCCTGTATGTTTGAAAGTGATTTGGTGTGATTCCAGTTTAATTTACATAAACACCGGGCGTCATTTATTGCGCTGTTTACAAACTTATTTATTAGTACTTAGCAATTAGTATTTATTTTTTTATTTATGTTTTTATTTATTATATAAACTGTTTTTAGGAGCAGTTCTTAACAATCTTTAGAAATGTTAATTGTTAGTACTGTAATAATAATAATAATAATAATAATAATAATAATAATAATAATAATAATATAATTATTAGTTATTTATTTTATTTATTTATTTATTTTTACCTCCTTTTAGTTTCAAATTATTTATTTTGTAGACAAGTTTCAACCTCCCCCCCCCCCCCACCTTTTTTTAAAGCAACGGCATTATTTTGTTTCCAGTTTGTAAACAAATATCATGTATCACAGAAATTCTTTCAAGTAAAGTGATGCAGCATGTTTGTCATATTGCCCAGCCGTAACGTACAGTCCCCTGAGAAACTATTGGAACGGCAAGGCCAATTCATTTGTTTTTGCTGTAGACTGAAGTCATTTGGGTTTGAGATCAAAAGATGAGAAGATAGTTTAGAATTTCTGCTTTTATTTCTTGGTATTTATATGTAGGCGTGTTAAACGATCTACACTAGATACTAGAACACATGACTCACAGGTGTTTTTCGTTACCCAGGTTTGTCCTGTTAGAGTGATTGTTTAAACAATAAATAGCTCTGAACATCTACTCTTGCTCTGAGCCTTCATTTTCAACTGTGAAGTCTACATTTGTTGTTCAAAAGGATAAACCAACATGAAGATCAGAGAGATGTCTATGGGAGAAAAGCGAGTCATTTTGAAGCTGACAAAAGAGGAAAAATCAATCAGAGGCATTGCAAAAACATTGGGCATAGCCAATATGACAATTTGGAATGTCCTGAAAAAGAAAGAAGCCTCTGGTGTACTGAGCAACAGACACCAAACAACAGCTGATGACAGAAACATTGTGAGAGCTGTGAAGAAAACCACCAAAACAACAGTCAGTGACATCACCAATAACTTCCACAGGGCAGGGGTGAAGGTATCACAATCCACCGTTCAAAGAAGACTTTGAGAGCAGAAATATAGAGGCCGTACCACAAGACAAAAACCCACTCTTCAGCAGTAAGGATCAGAAAGCCAGATTGGAATTTGCAAAGAAATACAGAGATGAGCCACAAAAGTTCTGGAACCAAGATGAACCTCTACCAAAGTGGTGGAAAGGCCAAAGTGTGTTGAAAGAAAGGATCTGCTCGTGATCCGAAACATACAAGCTCATCTGTGAAACATGGTGGAGGTAGTGTCATGGCTTGGGCTCACTGATCTTTATTGATGATGGAACTCGTGATGGTAGCAGCAGAATGAATTCAGAAGTTTACAGGAACATTTTGTCTGACCATTTACAGAGAAATGAATCCAAATTAATCAGGAGGAACTTCATCATGCAGCAAGACAACGATCTAAAACACACTGCCATCTCAACAAAGGAGTTCATCAAGGGGGAAAAGTGGAAGGTTTTAGACTGGCCAAGTCAATCACCAGACCTTAACCCAACTGAGCAGCATTTCACCTCCTGAAGAGGAGACTGAAGGGAGAAACCACCCGAAACAAACAACAACCGAAAGAAGCTGCAGTAAAAACCTGAAAAAGCTTCACAGAAGACCAAACCAACAGTTTGGTGTCAGTGAGTCGCAGGATTGAAGCAGTTATTGCAAGTAAGGGATATGCAACCAAATGTTAATACCAAATGTGTTATTTTCATTTACTTCAAGACATATATGTTCCTATACTTTTGCTCACCTAAAAATTGGGTTGTCTGATACAAAAGGTTCTATGTTTTATGTTGTTTAACACGTCCAGATGTAAACACCAGGAAATAAAAGCTGAAATCTTAAACTCTCGTCTCATCTCCATCATTTGATCTCAAACCCAAATGTCTTCAGTCTACAGCACAAACAAATGAGCTGGCCTTGCCGTTCCAATAGTTTCGGAGGGGACTGTATACGTCACAGTGCTGTATAAGTTATATAAACTTAGCACGGGTTTTTATTTTGCAAGTTAAAAAAAAAAAGTTAGGCAGCAGGCACCTGTGAGAAATAAAACAAGTTATCAGGTAAATGTCAGACAAAAACAAACAAATAAACAAGCAAAAAAAACAAATAAAAGACAGACAGATAGACAGATAAATAGATAAATAAATAAATAAATAACAAAAAATGTTCAATAGTATTTATCACAGACAACACAACTGTGAGACAACATTAGATAGATAGATAGATAGATATAAACATAGATAGATAAGTAAATAAATAAGTACAAAACATTTAAAAATGAAACAAAATAAACAAAGGCTCCAGTGAGAGCAAACAAATAGAAGAAACAAACAAATACAAAATGAGTCAATTAATTAAAAAAATCTTACCAGGCACCTATAAGATAGCAAAATAAAATAAAATAAAATAAAAATGAAACAAGAATCTTACCAGGAAGCTGTGAGATAAGAAACTGTTTGTTTTGTTTTGTGTAGCTGGTATTTAATTGTGGTTTAGATTAATGTGGTGAAAACAGAAAGCTGTAGTCTGATCCTGTCATCTCAGTCGTATCCTGTGACTTTATCACAGCAGTTTGATTTGTTTTTACTCCAGATACAACCTGCAGCCTGTCATTGAGACTAAATTGGATGTTTTCCAGAATCTCCAGCTCCACGCTGACTCCCAAATCCTCCACCTGTGTGAAAGCCGACGAGGCCATTTTCACTCTCATGAGCTTCTTTATCTCTTCTGAAGCTGCTTTTACGCGTCACAACCCAGTGCAGCACTGCGTCCTCGCTCTGTAGGCTGCTTCATTTCTATATTTATTACCCTACTGTGCTTCTCCTACTTCACACACACACACACACACACACACACACACAATTGAACACACAATTGAACACAACTACTCGAGCTGACTCACTACTGCAATGTGCAGCGAGAAAGCAGCACAAACTTTCCCCTGTCCTGCCCACGAAGATTTAAAAAGAAATTAGAATGAAATCCCACTTCGGTTCCTCGCTCACTAAGGTTCTCCAGTCGCTGGGTTCCGTCTCTGACGTTCCTGAGATATTACGTCATCCTTTTAAAAGCACAACATCGTTGCAGCTTTAATCAGGGTGTTAATTGCCCATGAAATCTGTCCTCGTATCCAGAATTTCAGCGTGTGGGAGGACGTTAGCGCTAAATGTGTGAGGAATACTGCAAAAAAAGATCAATATTTAATGTATTTTTATAAATTGTGAGGAGCTGATGATGACTCAGCGTGAGTAGGTTTATGTAGCGTAACCTGAGCTTTATTTATAAACACTTTAAAAAGAGCCAAAGATGCTAACACGCTAACAACACACTAGAACCGACCAACAGGGTGCCAGGATTTTTACGCTTTTGTTTGTACTATTTATTTTTCTTCTTCTTATTATTATTATTATTTTCCCTCACCTGCTCATAGTGACTGCAGTAAGCAGCACACACACTAAAACTTATTCCTCTCACACGTCTCCATTCTCTGATTTTTACGTGCTGAGGTCACGTGTGTGACGTGTTTAATATTCAGCCGACCGATCAGCAGCCTCGCTTTCGCCCACACCTCTCTCACTTGTCCTTTTCCAGTCTTTCTGTATTATTTTTGTTGTCTTTTTACTTCTCTTTAGTTTATTCCTTTCTTAGTCTTCCTCCGATTCTTACTTTTTCTTTTTCATCAGTGATCATTTTTTTCTTTTGATTTTGTCCCGATCTCTCCTTTCCTTTAAAAAAAATTTTTTTTTTCAATTCATTCATTGGTTTGATTTTTCTAGTTCTATTTCTTAGGTTTTTTTTCTTTCTTTTTCATCCAGCCATCCATTCTTTCATTCTCCCTTTCCTTCTTCTGACTTTTCTGATTGTCTTCTTTCTTTCTTTCTTTCTTTTTTTCTTTCTTTCAATTAATCTACAATTTAAAACATTTCTTTCCTGTCAATTTTTCTTTTTCTCTCATTCCTTCTTCTGACTTTTCTGGTTGTTTTTTTCTTTCTTTCTTTCTTTCTTTCTTTCTTTCCATTCTGTATTCCTGACCTTTTGCTTTTTCATCCCTCTATCCATTCACTATTCTTTCTTCTGCTTTTTTAGTTTCTGTCTTCTTTCCTTGTCCTTTTCCCAATCAATTCTTTCTTTCTTTTGATTGTTCTAGTTTATCTGATGTGCTTTTATTTCTATATTTTCATCCATCATTTCTTTTTCTCTTTCCTTTTCTTCCATCCATCCAGCTTTTCTGTCTATTCTTTCCTTTCATATTTATATTTTTTTCTTTCTTTCTTTCTTTCTTTTTTTCTTTCTTTTAGTGTATCATTAGTAGTCTGTTGTAGATTTCTTTTGCTGATTGTCTTGCACGAGGATCTTGAAATGATGTTCCAGAGTTAAAGGTGGTAAATGTGCTTTGCGTCTCCTCAGGTTGTAACACCGTTCTCCGGTTTATGGCGACTCTCGTTTTCTCAGCGGAGGGTTTTTTTCCCCCCTCCATCAGTGAGGTCACAGCTCAGAGAGAATAAAGAGAGGCAAGTAAAGATTTAAACCACTCAAAAGCTTTCAGAAGATTTGCTAAATGTTGAGCTGCATATCAAATGCTAAGGCTAGTAAAAAACAAACATGATACTATAAACTTTACAAGGAAGAATGGCTAACTCTGCACCTTCACAGCTTATTAACTAAATAAACAATAGGCTGCTTTATAATAATTTAATCAGCTAATTAGTGTTTAGTGCACGAGATGAGCACTTAACATAAATCAAACACTTAGGAGAGAGAGAGAGAGAGAGAGAGAGAGAGAGAGAGAGAGAGAGAGAGAGAGAGCGAGAGACTATTATGTTATAAACTGGATTTTCCCACCAGGCATTAAGAGCCTTGTGCTCTGTTTCTGGGAAATCCTGACACTCCCACAGGTGACAGTGAGTCTTTGCATGAATGCATGTGTCAGGTTTGTGAAAGTGAAAGGACACGTAAAGAAAACGTGCGTAAAGGCGTGCTCTGGCACGATATCTACAACACAGTATTTAACACACAGAACACCAACTCCATGGAAACATTAAAACTCCTTAATACTCCATGATGGCTTTTAGAATCGCACTGATATTTCCTCTAGGAAGCCTTATTTTTGGATAAACCACATTGCATGTGTCCTTTCCCCAGGAACAAACATGAAGGACAGAAATGTCTAACAATTCAAAATGAAATGCCATGATATTAACATTAGCAAAAATATAATGTATTTATTAAATGCTTCTGGAACCAATCAGAGCACAGTTCCCACCCACCACATGGCATTGTAACCAATCGGAGCACAGTTCCCGCCCACCACATGGTACTGTAACTAATCGGAGCACAGTTCCCATCCACCACATGGCACTGTAACCAATCGGAGCACAGTTCCCGTCCACCACATGGTACTGTAACCAATCGGAGCACAGTTCCCATCCACCACATGGCACTGTAACCAATCGGAGCACAGTTCCCGTCCACCACATGGTACTGTAACCAATCGGAGCACAGTTCCCACCCACCACATGGCACTGTAACCAATCGGAGCACAGTTCTCGCCCACCACATGGCACTGTAACCAATCGGAGCACAGTTCCCACTCACGGCGTGGCACTGTAACCAATCGGAGCACAGTTCCCACCCACGGCATGGCACTGTAACCAATCAGAGCAGTTCCCACCCACGGCATGGCAGTGTAACCAATCGGAGCAGTTCCCGCCCACGGCATGGCACTGTAACCAATCTGAGCACAGTTGCCACCCAAGGCATGGCACTGTAATCAATCGGAGCACAGTTCCTGCCCAAGGCATGGCACTGTAACCAATCAGAGCACAGTTCCCGTCCACGGCATGGCACTGCCATAAAATGCCACCGTAACTGATTGGAGAACAGTTTCCACCCACTGAATGACAATCTAACCAATCAGAGCACAGTTCCCACCCACAATACACCAATCTAACCAATCAGGACACAGTTCCCAACTACAACATACCACTGTAACCAAACACTGCACGGTGTCAAAATGTTCCTGCCCACATCATTGCACGGTAACCAATCAGAGCACAGTTCCCACCCCCTGTAACCAAATACAACGTTTTACTTGAACTTTGCAGCCTCTTTTCTTGGAGCATTTATGTTCTGTTATGTTTGATGAGATTACAGGATAGAAAGAACATTAAATAAGCATTTATTGTGTCGTAATGATTGATGATTGCGATTGCTGTTATTTTTTTCCACGATATTTTGTTCCAATGTGTAATGCAAAGATGTCTCTTTTTAAACATCTCCTTCCTGTTTGATAAATTTGTTTCAGTGAAGAAAAATTAAAAAGCTCCGGCGCCGTCTCCCGTAAGTAAAGTCACCTCTGTGTTCATTAAGGCTCGTGGCTCTGACAATGTCCTTGGAGCGCGACAGACGTCCGAACAGCCCTGTAGCATCAGAATGAGGTGCTCTGAAGCCCTGAGCGCTAACACACTGACCCAATTCACCAAAAACGTTCTCTTATGTTCTTTTAATAATTCAGCGTGCACGTCTGAATGAGTTCAGAGCGTCTCTGTTCTTTATTTACTGACGGCTCTCTCACCTGGAGGTTGAGAGTAAAGCCTCATTACGCTCGAATATTACCGACTCGCGTGGGAGGGAAACAGATGCCCCGTATGCCGGGGTAAAAAATAATTTGATCTCATTATTTAAACATCGTAAGGGCTTAAACACTGAATCAGGGCGAGATGATCACTACAACTGACTGGTGTTCCTTACACCATTAACCCTGGCTGGCTTTTATTAGTAAAGCAAAGAAGGCGGGGCCAGCCGGGGAGATAAATCTCATGAATGCTATACTTTATGCAAATAAAGTCGTCTTGAAACATGTGTTGGTTTTCGGGGCATAGTATTACAGTGGTTCCGGTCATATCTCACTGAATGTTGTCAATATTGGACACCATTCCTCCTCTGAAATACACTTAAGTTCTGGTGTTCCCCAGGGTTCAGTTCTTGGTCCGGTACTCTTTTCCCTTTATATGCTTCCTTTAGGGTCTATCTTTAACAGGCATGGGGTCTCTTTTCATTTGTATGCAGGTGACACCCAAATTTATATCCCTTTGAAGCGTGATAACAAGCAGGCCTTAAAGCCTATTTTGGATTGTTTGGAAGAACTAAAACTTTGGCTTGCAACTAATTTCTTGAGCCTTAATGAGAGTAAAACTGAATTTACTGTGTTTGGCTCAAATGAACCAAACTGTGTACATGATTTTGAATTTGCATCTTTGTCGCCTTATAGTACAACACGTGTCAGAAACTTGGGTGTTTGGTTTGATAATAATCTTAAATTCGACAAGCAGATAAGTACTGTGGTTAAGTCCTGTTTTTATCACCTTTGTCTTCTGATAAAGGCGAAGCCATTTCCGTCGCTAAAGAAACTTGAAATGGTTATGCATGCTTTTGTAACATCTCGACTGGACTACTGCAGTTCTTTGTATCTCAGTGCCGCTCAGTCTTGTGTCTCACGTCTGCAGCTAGTTCAGAATGCAGCGGCTCGGCTTCTTTATGGGAAGCGTAAACATGAGTGTGTCACGCCGGACTTGATTTCATTACATTGGCTGCCGGTCAAATATAGAATTGATTTTAAAATTCTTCTGTTTGTTTTTAAATCTCTTTGTGATCAGGCACCACAGTACTTATCTGATTTAATACATCTGTACACTCAGTCAAGGTCACTTAGCTCTGCCAATTCTGGACTATTGCAAGTTCCCAGGACAAGACTGAAAAACAGAGGTGATTGTGCCTTTTCTGTTATCGGCTCCAAACTATGGAATAGTCTCCCGGTTCATATCAGAGCTGCCCCAAATTTATGTACTTTTAAGTCTACTCTTAAGACCTATTTATTTTCTTTGGCATTTAATATTTCCTGATTTGTTGTTCTATGACCTTAACTTCCATGCATTTCACCCATCATACAGTTTTGTGTTTTATTGTGTTTTATTGCCTTTCATTGGTTGTGATTTTGTTGTCTGTGTTTCTATTATTGGTTTTCTTTGTATATTTTGCACAGCACTTTGGTCAACTTCGGTTGTTTTTAAATCGTGCTATATAAATAATTTTTGTTGTTGTTGTTGTTTATGCAAATGAGAAACAAAGCATTGTGGTGAGTGAAAGATGTGGAACTCGGGGCACTTCATCTTCCCACTGTGAACCATTATCCATTTTTAAAAATAAATAAATAAAATTCCTACCGGATATTCATTTGTGGTCTAGATGGAGTAGAAATAATGTGGTTCAGTTTATCACTTCGAATAGACGCCGATTTGAATAGCGTCTCTGCTGAGTGTGATTAGCGCATTAGCATCCTGCTGCTGAGACGCCTGATCGTTGCAATAAAAAGATTTTTATTAGCACCTAAGTATATTCGCTGCCTAGCCATGTTTGACTGCTGATTAATAAACATACACCATAGTGCTGCTGAATTCTGTTGATTAATTTCTTTTAACAGCAGCTCTGACGATAGTGCAGAGTGTTTCTATAGTAACAGATCGTTCAGAGGGACTTGTACGGTGGACGCTCCACATTTACGGCATTTGGCAGACGCCCTTATCCAGAGCAACTTACATTTATTTAATTTATACATCTGAGCAATTGAGGATTAAAGGCCTTGCTCAAGGGCCTAACAGTGGTGGTTTGGCAGTGCTGGGATTTGAACTCACGACCTTCTGATCAGTAGTCTAATGTCTTAACCACTGAGCTACCACAGCCCCAATCAAATATTCCTACACATAAACAATCAAATAAATAAATATATGAATAAACTGTCGCTATTGCTTGTTTCCCAGCTATTTCACACCATTGGAGTGAATTCATGTCAATTACTTCACCTTAAAAAAAGATGTGAATAAAACGTGAATAAGGAGCTTTGGTAATGAAACGTTTTGTTAGCTTGTATCTTACCAGCTAAATCAACTAGTTAGCACTACTAGGCATTAGTGAAAGATTTAACATTAGCTAATGTTAGCTAAGTGGCCATTTCATTATGAGTTTTCTAAAGAAGTTAGGACGCAAAAGTTGAAGACCTTTCACCATAGGTTTTTTTTTTTTTCCTGAGGTAAATTTGTTTATTAGCAATTTACATGACTGAAACATGATGCTAAACTGGAGGCTATCAGCATCCCTTACTAGTTAGCTACATTACTCAACATTCACATTAGCGAGAGGCGTGATAGTTCATGTTTTACGAAAGTGCATGTCTTCCAGCCATGATTTAATTGAGAAAGCCACATTTGCGCTGAGATTTTCTAAGTTCTATGCAAATTCGTCGCTGTAAAGAATCCAATGATTTCTCTGACGTGTGTGGTGCGACGTTTCTTCGGTTCCTGTCATATAAAATGTGTATAGGGACATTACAGACAAAATTACAGCTTGGAAGGAAGTAGCAGAGCTTGTTGGTGCCTCTAATGGGTGCACATAGCTAGTACAGTTAGCACGCTTTGCTAATCTAATCTGAGAACGAAGCTAGTATGAAGTTGAGGGCGTAACGTAAATAAAAAATAAAGGTGACGTGTATTAATGGTGTAGTGGACTGTAGGCTGGACGTTTTGGTTGCTGTCGTTTCTAATTTGAACTAAATACACACTGGACAGGCCATGCCCACAAGCAACAACGTTTGAGCAACTTGTTGCCTGCTAGCGTGAACTTGTAGCTCTAGTACAAAACTAAAGAACTTCATTCACTGAGCACGCCATGGTCTATTGTGGAAAACTGTACATTTTCTCTCATAACTACAATCACAGCTACTCCGCTCACTTGTTGGCGTGCTCGAGTCTCATTCTAAATTCAGGACGTCGAAATAAGGAAAGGAAAAAAAGCCCTTTGAACAGAATTAGGGCAGACTGGACACAAACATGAATACGCTTTTAGATCACACGCATATCTCACACGTTTCCTGTTCTAGAGCCCTAGAGCTAAACCATCACACCACACTCTGAGCTGAGGATTTATTGCGTAACTGAAGTTGATGATGGACTCGGACCTCGCTCTAGATTAAGGAGGACGGAACGAGACGACGTTTACGCATAATTAGGACAAAGTGGACACACAGACACACACACACATGCAAAAAAACCCTGTCCTAAATCCATCTATATTCCTGACTGCAAGATAAGAATGAGTCTGTCATACAGAGATACAGCAGATTTCTGACCTCAAATCATCCATCCTGAAAAAAAAAGAAAGACCTCGCTGCGTGAAAACACCAACATGCAAAGTTTTTCTGAGCAGTTCCAGGAAAACCGAGTGATTCATGGAGTGCTGCCTTTAAGATACATCGTTCCACCTTCAGTTAAAGGAACAGAATTGGAAATAAATATGTGACAGGATGTGAAGACCTGCTCTTACACCTTTGTTGATCCTTTTATGTTACACAGAGAAAAAAAACGCACCTTTACAGTATTTTATTTCTTTTTTTTCCCCCAGAATATCATGAATAATGACTAATGTCATGCCCTTGAGCTCCTGTTCTCCAAACCGTCCTTCACAGTGGACATGAAGGAGAAGATATGGATGATGGATGATGGATTGATGATGGATTGATGATGGATTGATGGAAAAGTGTGTGATGATGTGTTGGGTGACTTCTCAGATTCTTCTTCTCAGCAGCCTGTTGCGAAGCCAGAAGATGCAGCAATCAGTAACAGGTTGCACATTAAAGACATGGCCACTCACCTCTCTCTCTCTCTCTCTCTGCGGATTGTATTCTTTTTTATTCTCTTCTTTAAACGCTCCGGTCGTCACCTGCGCAGCTCCATTTCACAAAATCCGACATCCTTCTAAAGCATGATGAGGGGAAGGAAAATTTAAAAAAACACAAAAAAGCGTCACGACGTCCAACTTCGGATCTTTTCTTATGTCTGAAGATGATGCTGATGATGATTAGGATTCGGGGCGCGTGCGTGACGACAACAACCGATCAAAAAATAAAAAAGCAAACCAAAAAAAAAAAAACAAACGGCGGCGCGTCCGCCATCGCGTGCACCGACACCGAGAGCCTGCTGATGGGTGAAACACCGGCAGACTGTCCGTGTGTGTGTGTGTGTGTGTGTGTGGATCCAGACACTGATGATGTGATGCAATGCGGCTTCCGTCACTGGTTTACCACCGAAAATCCACGTGACATGGCAATTAGAGCACTAATATCCAAAATATATGAATATCTCTCACATTCACACACACACGCACAGTGTTGCATGAACAGTATAACGAACTGACAGGTGTAAGCACACCGGATGCTAATTAAACACGTCAGGTGTTAGTTGAAAGGTGTTTATTTGTGTTACGTCATGACGTTGCGTAGCTTATGTTTCCACGTCCCCAAGTGTTTTATTCCACAGCAATTTGCCAACAATGACATTTATTTATTTATTTATTTATTAAAGAACGACACGTCATACTCTTTATCCGTTTATAGTTACATTTAATGTTTTGCAAAATGACTTAGTTCCTGTTGTCACTTACGTTATAGCAGCTATAAACAGTCGTTCCCTCAGCAGCCTCTCTTTATTCTCTCTCTTTATTCTCTCTCTTCAAGTGAATAAGACAAAACAAGTAGTTACTTGTCGTGTTACAGAGAAACCGCAAAGAAGCGTAAACTCCTCTGTCACAAAGCGCTGACACTGGAGACTCCATAACTGTTAAATAAACAGAAAACAGAAAAGTTCACCAGCGATTACGTGTTTTTTTATTCTGTTTATTATTAGTGGAGCGTCCTCTGTACGAGTCCCTGTGAATGAGCTGTTGCTATGGAAACGATTCACACTAGTGCATTAATATAAACCTGTGACTTGCAGCTGCAATACTGTCAGAGCACACACACACACACACACACACGCACACACACACACACACACACACACACACAGTGTTTGTTACTTACCTATCGCCTTACAATAGATTTTTATTTCTTGGTTTCAGGATTTTGTTTACATTTCTCCATCCTGTCCATTAACTCCGCCCCTTTTCTCTTCACCCCAAGGAGTCAGTTGGAGGGAAAGGAAAGACTTGTCAGCATAAGTCACGTTTGCAATTCACCTCAGAGGCAGCAGGGGTCACTGAACTTTACACACCACTCCTTTAAACTCAACGGATCGCCGGAGTGGATTCCTTCCTGAATATCCCACTGGGAATTCCGACTCAGCTGTCTGTCTGCACGTTTCCGAGTCTTGATTTAGGAATACGATGGAACTGTATGATGTCTGCAACACCAAACTGAGGATGAAATGGATGGAGCCCCGACTAAAAAAATCTTTTCCTGCACATTTAGAGCATCATGGTAAACTGGTAGCCGTAGGCTTCTATTACTTGTTAGCAACATTAGCACCAAAGCTCCAGCAAAATGTCACACACGCCAAACACGTCTCACCGAAAACGATCGGCTATATTCGGGGTAAAGGGAAAAGTGCAGGAATTTCATTTTTGTTCAGACAGCTCCTTTAAAAGTGAGACTTTAAAACAATGATGTTTTGGTTTTTTTGGGTTTTTTTTCCAGGAAGAGAAATTTAAACAAGGATGAGCTCAACGCCTCGGTAGCTGCGATGGTCTTTGCCCTTTGTGTGGAAGTTTAAACATTTACACAGAGACATTTACCAGATTGAGGAGATCAAACACACACACACACACACACACACACACACACACACACACACACACACACACACACACACACACACACACACACATGTACGTTCATCAATATTTGCTACGGCTGATTAAATAAACCAAACACCTAGTCACCTGTGGAGCTTCTTGTGGCCTTTTCTTATAAAAATAAAAAAATTAAAAAACAACAAAAAAACCACACACTTTGTTTCACAATAAATAAAACATTTCGGTTTAACGTGAGTAGAAATGGAGTATTGTGTGGATACAAGGCCATGTTGGTGATGTTTGTTCTGTTAAACATTAACTTCCAACATTAAAGTTACAAAATTTACCTCTTGTATGTTTTTGAAAATAAAACAAAAAAAGTTCCACCATACGTTAAGGTCTAAGCGTGAGAACATGTTCAACTTAGAGTGAAAGGAAATAAAAGAGCTGATAAGACTAATCTGTGGGTGGGCGGTTGGGGGGGGGGGGGGTATCTGTATGTGTGTGTGTGTGTGTGTGTGTGTGTGTGTGTGTGTGTGTGTGTGTGTGTGTGTGTGTGTTGGGGGGGTGACAGTCACAGGAACAGTGTAAAGAGTGTAGGGGTGAGAGTGTGTGTGTTGTGCGTCACATCGTACAAATGGTGGACACACACACATGTTCTGGTGGCTCAGTCTTACTTTAACGCAAACTTTCTCCAATGGAATGGAAGACGATCAGGGAGTGTGTCGCGCTCACACTTTCACACGTGAGTAACTTTATCACACAGATCATTATGTTTAAATACAAACATTTAAAGCAGAATTATTTAAGAATTAAAAAATTATTAATATAAGTGATTATTAGTACTGGGTTGTTTCTTATACAACTGTATTTTTTTATTCTAGAATAAATATATGCATTATAATAAGTATATGCATTATAAGAATTATTTTAATGATATAATGATTACTTTAAGCTTCATTACTTTAATAAAGTACAAAAATCAACAGTGGTTTCCGGCCTTGCCCTTTACGCAATGAGATTTCTCCGGATTCCCTGAATCTTTTCACAATGTTATGCACTGTAGATGGTGAAAGACCTATATTCTTTGCAGAGGCCCGTCACACTCTTATTCTATGAAAATTAGTGTAAAAGGAAAGAAAAGTATAATTTGTTTGCGCTGTAAATACATTCATAACTGTGGGGTTTGGGGATCAGTGTAATTATTTAGTAATAACAATAAACAAAAATGAACAAATATAAAAATGAACAAATAAATAATTCTGCTTTAATTTCTAGTAGAAATTGTTTAATGTATTATTAAATACAGTCATGATGAATACCAAACAATCATTTTAATTAGAATTTATCTCAAGCGTGTGTGTGTGTGTGTGTGTGTGTGTGTGTGTGTGTGTGTGTGTGTGTGTGTGTTTTACATAAAATCCCAAATTAAATTAAAAGAGAGAGAAGAATAGGAATATTTTATATTTATTGCTGTATTGAATAAAGTCCTACAGTGTTGAATTAACTCGGTTTGAGCTCGTTAACATAACATGTAACCCTCTAGTGCATGAATTTTGTTTTTTAGCCAAAAAATCCATCATAAAAGTTGTAAAAATTGTTACTTCACTCCGCTCTATCCAAAAAAATCTATGCCTGAGACAAATGCCTTGCAGGCTCGCAGGTATGGTACTAAAACACCTAACTTTTAATATTCCTCTTGTAAGTGAATGTGCATAAGAAATACACATAAACATATATTTTTTTAAAAAATCAAAAAGGAGGCCCTTTGTGCTGTCATCAGATGATTTAAGTTCTTAAAATGCATAACTAAATACAACACACACAATGTCTTTCAATAAAAATTATCCTAAGAATCTCACATATTGAATGACTATGGAGTAGAAACTAATAACACGGTTAAACAAGCGAATTTTCCATGACGCAACCCTGCTGGAAAAAAAATAACAACAGAAACCATCACAGAAATTCTAATGGTTTCCACTACAAATACCACTACAGACCATCAGCTAAGCATTAAAACGATTACTATTACCATTCATGGTCCTTAATGGTATCCACTAGACCAGTGGTCTAGTGAGATACCTTCCTGAAGACTTCAGCTCCAACCATAATGATGCCCACCTGACCATCTAATCACTGCCTTGAGAAGTTCTTGATCAACTAAAACAGGTGTTAAATTTTGGTTGGAGATGAAACCTGCAGGAAGGTAGATCTCCAGGAACAGGGTTGGTGACCACCTGCTCTAGACATAACATGCCAACAATAGAGTAAATTACCAGTAGATGGTCCATTACAGTTTCCTTTAAAACCAGTACAATTCCCATTACAAGCCTTAAAACCATTACAAATTCTAGGAGGGTTTATATTGTTTGGGGGTTTTTTTCAGCAGGGAAGAGCGACAACATCCTGCGTATTTAATGAAACTAATCTAACATTCGTCTGGGGGGAAAAAAGTGTATTTCACTGTCTGTTAATTAAGACCATGACTGCATAAGATTTACTTTTTTTTTTTTCTTTGATTTTGTCTCACATATTGTAGTACAGTATAGTACAGTTGTAGAAAATTTACTACAGTAATGACTGTAGTTTTATATATATATATATATATATATATATATATATATATATATATATATATATATATATATATATATATATATATATATATATATATATATATATATATATATATATACAGATTTGTAAACCCTTCAGTTTTTGTAATCCGTATCCACAAAGTCATGAACCGTGCCCACGCTTTCACAATCACGGATTCAATTGATTTTATGACCAAATAGTGCAATTTTGATTTGATTCCGGATTAATAAAACATTTTTTTAAAATAAATTTCTTTACTATATGTGAAGCTGAACCGTCTTGTCAACAAAATGTCAGGGTTAGATGCATAGGACAGGCTTCTTTGGTTAATATTGTTATTATTACTATATATTATTATAACTGATAAGTTTAATGTGAACACTCTGTTTAGCATAAATCGTATTAACACTTTCCCCTCCTGTCCTCTCTGTGAACACCCCCTCCCCCTCCCTTCTCTGTTTCCTGGTTCCTGTGATGGCACCTCTCTTCTCTTTGTTTCTGTGTTGACTCAGGTACAGACAGGTGAAGCCCCTCACCATTTGTGTATTCCTCTGTCTCCCCATATATATATATCTGCGTGCTTTTACATTCTTCCCCAAACAACATCAGCTGTCCTTTTATTACTTCCTAGAAGCCAAATATGGTGTTGTTCCTGTCTTACATCAATAGGCTTCCCGTTCTTTGCAAACACACCTTCCACCTAATCAATTGATAATTAACCCATTGTCTCTGTTTTGCGTCAAGCACAATGTATACTCTGCCTTTTCTCTGAATAAATGAGAGATCTTGCCATTTGAACTTTGTGTGTGTCTGTGTGTCATTTGGCAAAATCTCCCACGCGCGTGGTGCAGGAAGCGTGCAGCGGCGCGAGGGCACCGTCTTTCTTGTGTACTCTCACTTTCTCTCTTCTTAGGTATTGTAACCCGGGCATTCAAGATATTTAAAACCTAACAGTTTTCTGGGGGTTCGTCTCAGGATATCGATTCAAAACCTAACAATAACTATATAACTATATAAAATTGCGTTCAGCCAGAGAGCAATGGAATGACAATATGACCTGTAGGCGTTTTGTATTGCTTTTTACCTTCTCCTATCGAAACAGTGACACAGTCGCGAAATCCAACTCTCTATCGTTTTTTTCCCTTTTTTAAAAATAAAAAAAAGAAAAAGAAAACGAAAAAAAAGAAAATTCAGGAAATTCTCCCTTTTGAAAAATAAAGTTTAAACACACGTTGCGATGCATCCTCGCACCTAAACTATAGGTGAAGCGGCTGAATCAGGCGGCACCGACTGGGGGAGGGGCCACAAATCCGTGAGTGCAGTATACAAACCCGTGGGCACGGTTCATGACTTTGTGGATACGGATTGCAAAAGCTGAAGGTACGGTTTGCAAATCTGAGGGCACGGATTGGGAACTCGTGGGCACTGTTGTTTAATCCGTGGGCACAAATCGTTAAACCGAGGGAACAGTTTAAGAATTCGTGAGTACGATTTATAAACTGAGGGGACGAATTGCAAAATCGTCACCACTGATTGTTTTTTTTCTCCTACAGGTGACCTCCCGGGCTCTGTAGTGAATTCTACTGCATTTTCTATACTAAATTTGCTCTAAAATAGCCTACTATAGTATTTTTTTTTTCATGTGGGCACGTGTTTAGTGTCAGGGGCGTCGCCAAACCTTAATTTCATTTTTGATAAATCATTGTCTGATGACGTAGCCTCCAGTAGATACGTCTGAGAATATGCTTGACCGTTATTATTTACATGATCTTAATTCTTTAAAACATGAAGGCTGGTTGTAAGGCCAGCTTAATAGAAAATATCCTGCGCACCTTCTTCAATCACACGCCCCGCCCCCCTCTCTGTGCTCCTCCTCCCTTCTTTCACTTTTCTCCATGGAAACCTGGACTTGCAGTCAGACGCTAATTCATAATACAGCGTTGTATCTGAGGAGGGGTAACTACCAGGCTAACGCTTATATCTGTGTTAATGAGTAGTGTGTCAATTTGTGGTGTTTAGTTCAAGGAGGACATCCAGATTTAATTTAACTGGTGCAGATTTGATTGATAACGTTGTTAACTGCTTGTTGCTTATCTCTTCTAAGTTGGCATTCTGACACAAACAATGCGGTTTAGTCATCATTAGTGAAAGAATTTTGAGGTGATTTGTTCATTTAGGGGGTTAGTTAGTTAGTTAGTTAATTAGTTAGTTAGTTAACGAAAATGCTAGTTAAGGTTTTTTTAATAGATTAAAAAAATGTTAGTTTGCAATGAGTGATTTTTATATTGGATATTCGCTGCACATTCGAGATTTCTTAAGAAATAAACACACAAAAAGGACAAAATGTGTATTTTCTTACTCTGGAGTGGACAGAAAACGAAGTACAAATAAATTAATTTTTAATTTTCTCCCGTTAAAGCCCGCGGAATAGTGATGGGTCGTTCGCGAACGAGTCGGCTCTATGAGTCGGCTCCTTTAAGTGAACGATGGGAGCTGCCTCCGGTCTTCCTTTTTTTTTTTTTTTGTAGATGAACACAAGACATAATAATAGGATGACCTTTTCGCCACACCGCTCGGCCACGCCCACTCCACGCACTGACTGAATGTTGTGCTGACGTATATGTGCGTGCGACCAATCACGTGTGATAACATTCTCCATTTTAATACATGTACATTTACATTACATTTACATTTATGGCATTTGGCAGATGCCCTTATCCAGAGCAACTTACATTTTTATTTCATTTATACATCTGAGCAATTGAGGGTTAAGGACCTTGCTCAAGGGCCCAACAGTGGCGGCTTGGCAGTGCTGGGATTTTAACTCACGACCTTCCGATCAGTAGTCCAACGCCTTAACCACTGAGGCTAGCCACTGCCCTCATTTAACACATGCATTTAAATAACATAGACAACATAAAGGCAGAATGTAGAATTTGTAAGGTAAAAATATCATATGGAGCAAGTCTTCGTGTTTTGGATAGTTCAATATAAATAAAACGTTCAATACACGTGTGTAATAGTGTTTGATGTTTTTACATTATTTAAGGTTTTTATGCCAATTAAAAAACCTTTTTAATGTAAAATTATAAGGTTTAGTATAATTAGCTACACTGAATAATTTAAGTGATGTATATGTGCACACACACTAATCATAGGTCGGAATATTGCTAAACTTGGCTGAATTATAAAAGTCAGAAGTGGTACTCAGTGAAGTGCCGTTTGGGAGCCAGAAGAGCCGACTGTTCTACCAAGATTATAGTCATCTACTTTGCAGGATATCTAACGTATTGTAGTGGATTCTTAAAAAAAAATCAACCCACAGCTGTAGATGTCAGACTACATTCATGACATTCATGTGCTTTCTATAATTGTTACTACACTTAATGTCATAGAAAAAATATCTCACCCCACACCTCCTATGAAAAATTCTAATTATTACCTGTTTCCTTATTATTATTATTATTATTATTATTATTATTATTAGTAGTAGTAGTAGTAGTAGTAGTAGTAGTAGTAGTTTTACCTGCTTCTATTTTCCATTATTTTTCTGTATTACTATTTGAACTATGTAATTTTTTTTTAATGCAAAAATTGCACTTCCATTTTGTGTCTATAATCTTCTCAGAAGTCTGGCTTGTCATGCCCGGACACTTCACATGATACCATTGCTTGCATCTGCAACAGTCAATCTAAAAAAAAAAAAAAAAAAAATTGAGTTGATTATTTGAACACTCAATCTAAAAGAAAAAATAAAGTTGAACATTTATGTGTAAAACACTGCACATGAAAATCTGTGATTTTCAAATAATAAAAAAATATATTCAGCCAGTCAAAGTTAAAGCCTTTGGGGCGATTCTCAAGTGTAACTCCTCCAAAAAGTTATTGAATTTTGATTATTTTTCTTTTTTTTAAAAATTAAATAAAAAAATTAAAAACTGAGTTTTCAAAATCTATTTGCTGTAGTTAGTAGCCATAACAGACTGTGTCATAATGCATTTAGTTGTACATGTGTAACTCCTATAGTCAAAAAGTTACTGAATTTTGATTATTTTTCTTCTTAAAAAATTAAAATAAAATGTATTTGCTGTAATTAATAGCAATAATAGACTGTATCATAGTGCATTTGGTTTTACATGTATAACCAATAATTTTATTAAAAACTACCCCCAAAGTCACCAGAATTGAATGCTTTGGTGCTGTTGTGGCAAAAGAAATTCTTCCCAGGGGGCTTGACCCTGGACCCCCACTAGAAATTTTGAAGTACTTTTGTAAAACTCTTGGGGAGCCTCTGCCCCAGTAGTGATCAAACTCTAAAAACGCCCCTGGTCCTGCTTATGTGCTGGGTGTGATTGGCAGCAGGTGAGTGTAATCAGAAGTCCGGTGACTGTGAACGTGACGGAGTTTGTGTGTTCTGGGAAGTGCAGTCCGGGGCGGCCGTGTTTGTAGGCCGCGTTGCATTTTTGGAAACTGAGTTCGATGCCAAAGATGACCTGACAGAGCCCATCCCCCAAACCCCAAACCACCCACCACCATCCACCCCAGACAGGCTCACTCCAGGAGCACTGTTCCTCATGGGCCTCCACCTAGTACGAGCACATGACCTCAAACACACGTAATGCGACGCCACTAGCTTTAGCAGATACTCAGAGTCAACCAAAATAAATTTCTTCAGTTCAATGTTTGTCAAAATTACCGTTTATGCCCAACATGATCTCAGGCACCATCAGACGGAGGCGTAATCGTCAAGTGACAGCGGAAAAAAGTGTGCGACCCACTAAGGCAGGAGCATTTTATGTTAAATGCCAGAAAGAAGACTGTAATCTGCAAGCTTTGCAAAGCTTAGCTTGTGTAGCACGGAAGCACGACAGTGATGCACAAGCACAATATTTATATTCAGCATGCTCCATTGTGTGCAAAGGGTTGGAGAAATTGGTGCGAGTTGCTTAAGAGGTTCAGTTTAAATCAAGTTTATTGTTATTATATGCTCTATTTGCGTGCTTGCAGTGTTAATTCTGTCGTTTATTATAACGGGAGCGATCTATTTGTGACGAGGCCATGTTGCTCCTCACTTTTGTAGACGCGGTGATAAACAGTGTAGTGCAAGTAAGATCTGTAATGTCTAATTAAAACGGTACGATCAAAGTAAACATAAGTAAAACAATATGTGAGTGACAGAAACCACAAGGTGTAGTGAAAGTGAGATTTTATGAATTTAGTTTAATGTATTTCAATTATTAGTGCTTTTTTTGTGTGTAAAACACAACTGTTTGTCCAGTACTGTGCAAAAGTTTTAGACACATGCAAAGAAATGTAGAGCAAAGATACCTTAAAATAATGAAATTAAATGTTTCTATATTTAAAAAAATACCGTAAAGAGCAGTAAACAGTAGAAAATGAAACAAAGTAAATATTTTGTGTGACAAAAAAAAAAAAAAAAAATAGTAGTCTCTGGTACAATTAGTGCAGTTTTATAAGGAAATGAGCTGGTAAGTTTTATTGAGCATCTTGCAGAACCAGCCACAGTTCTTCTGGAGACTTTGACTTTTGCACTTGCTTCTTATTTTTGCAGCAAAACCCAGCAGCCTTCATTGTGTTTTTTGTCTGAAAAGTGTCTCTTACGTAATATGCTGCTTTCTTTAATGACACAAACATTTTTCTGTAACATTTAACTTTGTGCTAGAAAACTAATGTTTGGGAATCTAAAATATTTTTTGTACTTGATCCTGTAGATGTCATAAAATAAACAATCTATAACAAAGTTTGTACTAAAAAAAAATAGGGTGCCTAAAACTTTTGCACAGTACTATATATATATACACACACACACACACACACACACACACACACACACACACACACACACACACACACACACACACACACACACACACACACACACACACACACACACACACAGGTGCATCTCAATAAATTAGAATGTCGTGGAAAAGTTCATTTATTTCAGTAATTCAACTCAAATTGTGAAACTCGTGTATTAAATAAATTCAATGCCACAGACTGAAGTAGTTTAAGTCTTTGGTTCTTTTAATTGTGATGATTTTGGCTCACATTTAACAAAAACCCACCAATTCACTATCTCAACCAATTAGAATACTTCATAAGACCAATAAAAAAAACATTTTTAGTGAATTGTTGGCCTTCTGGAAAGTATGTTCATTTACTGTACATGTACTCAATACTTGGTAGGGGCTCCTTTTGCTTTAATTACTGCCTCAATTCGGCGCGGCATGGAGGTGATCAGTTTGTGGCACTGCTGAGGTGGTATGGAAGCCCAGGTTTCTTTGACAGTGGCCTTCAGCTCATCTGCAGTTTTTGGTCTCCTGTTTCTCATTTTCCTCTTGACAATACCCCATAGATTCTCTATGGGGTTCAGGTCTGGTGAGTTTGCTGGCCAGTCAAGCACACCAACACCATGGTCATTTAACCAACTTTTGGTGCTTTTGGCAGTGTGGGCAGGTGCCAAATCCTGCTGGAAAATGAAATCAGCATCTTCAAAAAGCTGGTCAGCAGAAGGAAGCATGAAGTGCTCCAAAATTTCTTGGTAAATGGATGCAGTGACTTTGGTTTTCAAAAAACACAATGGACCAACACCAGCAGATGACATTGCACCCCAAATCATCACAGACTGTGGAAACTGAACACTGGACTTCAAGCAACTTGGGCTATGAGCTTCTCCACCCTTCCTCCAGACTCTAGGACCTTGGTTTCCAAATGAAATACAAAACTTGCTCTCATCTGAAAAGAGGATATTGGACCACTGGGCAACAGTCCAGTTCTTCTTCTCCTTAGCCCAGGTAAGACGCCTCTGACGTTGTCTGTGGTTCAGGAGTGGCTTAACAAGAGGAATACGACAACTGTAGCCAAATTCCTTGACACGTCTGTTTGTGGTGGCTCTTGATGCCTTGACCCCAGCCTCAGTCCATTCCTTGTGAAGTTCACTCAAATTCTTGAATCGATTTTGCTTGACAATCCTCAGAAGGCTGCGGTTCTCTCGGTTGGTTGTGCATCTTTTTCTTCCACACTTTTTCCTTTCACTCAACTTTCTGTTAACATGCTTGGATACAGCACTCTGTGAACAGCCAGCTTCTTTGGCAATGAATGTTTGTGGCTTACCTAGTGAACCAAACTGAGAGACCATTTTGAAGGCTCAGGAAACCTTTGCAGGTGTTTTGAGTTGATTAGCTGATTGGCAGGTCACCATATTCTAATTTGTTGAGATAGTGAATTGGTGGGTTTTTGTTAAATGTGAGCCAAAATCATCACAATTAAAAGAACCAAAGACTTAAACTACTTCAGTCTGTGGCATTGAATTTATTTAATACATGAGTTTCACAATTTGAGTTGAATTACTGAAATAAATGAACTTTTTCACGACATTCTAATTTATTGAGATGCACCTGTATATATATATATATATATATATATATATATATATATATATATATATATATATATATATATATATATATAATTGGAAGGATGTGCTCCTCACTGCCTCCTCAAGGGCTAGCTGCGTGCAGGTGGGACAGAGAGTCAGCTTTAATGTTTTTGGAGCCAGGCCTATAGGAAAGGGTGAAGTGAAGCCATATTTGTAGGCTGCGGTGCATTCTGGGAAACTGAGTTCAATACTGGCATTGGTCTGACACATCCTCATGGGATTTTATAATGTAATTGGATCACATTAAAACTATCCCTCTACATAACGGAAACAAGTACTTAGAAGCTTGTTTAAATTAAAGCTTAGTATAAGCAATTAAATAAGGTTTTGATGAGAAACTAAATATTTTTATGTAAACTATAGCCTACATAATATGTTCTGACCAACTGATCTGACATATTCTGATTCACTCCGTTTTACATAGAACCTCTAAGCGTTCTCCAAGCAGGTTCTAGATACGACTTCCTGAGAGCGACAGATCAGACTTTTGTTTGACATTTGAATCAGGTATTTACATCGGGTGTGTCTTACATGTCTCGTCTCTCTCGCTCGTCTCATTGTCTCCTTTGCCATGTCGCCATCTGCAGAAGCTCTGTTTCTCCTCCTGAGCCTGGTTTTGTCCGAAGTACCTCACCCCGAAGCCAAACCGCTGGACTTTGTGTGTGTCAGTGAGGCGAGGAAGGTCATGAACAAGGTCAAGGATCTGCAGGAAGACCTGGTGAGACGATAGAAACCTGGATTTTTCTCTCAAAGCTCTTTTGTAGCTGTTCTAATTTCACACCAAGTTCCCAACAGCAGCTTTAAAAAGTTTTTATTATTCCTGTTTAATCGGTGTGTGTGAGCATATCAGTCTTTTTTTCTTTTTGTACATTTACATTCTTTTATTTTGCCATGCACTTTTACACACTGAGGCAGAATCCAGTTTAAGCTTAGAGCTGAGCAACACGGAATGATATGGTGAAGCTTTCTTTAAGGACATCTTTATTTAAGTGTCAGTGGAGTGTTAAGGAGTCTCCTGTCAGTGCTTTATAACAGTCAGAGGTAAAACCTGCTTAACTGAGATTTTAAGTTACGCTTATTGCAGTGTCTCTGTAACAAAATACAACAAGGTGCAGAGGTTTTTTTTGTCTTATTAAAGAGAGAGGGAAGAAAGAGAGGCTGGTGAGGGAACGAGTGTTTATAGCTGCTATAACGTAAGTGAGAACTTGTTTTACAAATTGAGTACACCCCTCACATTTTTGTAAATATTTTATTATATCTTTTCATGGGACAACATGAATTTTTTCATTTGTCTTTTCATGGGACAATCACTTTTCTACAATGTAAAGTAGTGATTGTACAGCTTGTATAACAGTGTAAATTTGCTGTCCCCTCAAAATAACTCAACACACAGCCATTAATGTCTAAACCGCTGGCAACAAAAGTGAGTACACCCCTAAGGGAAAATGTCCAAATTGGGCCCAAAGTGTCAATATTTTGTGTGGCCACCATTATTTTCCAGCACTGCCTTAACCTTGTTTGGCATGGAGTTCACCAGAGCTTCACAGGTTGCCACTGGAGTCCTCTTCCACTCCTCCATGATGACATCACAGAGCTGGTGGATGTTAGAGACCTTGCGCTTCCGTTTGAGGATGCGCCACAGATTATCAATAGGGTTTAGGTCTGGAGACATGCTTGGCCATTCCATCACCTTTACCCTCAGCTTCTTTAGCATGGCAGTGGTCGTCTTGGAGGTGTGTTTGGGGTCATTATCATGTTGGAATACTGCCCTGCGGCCCAGTTTCCGAAGGGAGGGGATCATGCTCTGCTTCAGTATGTCACAGTACATGTCACAGTACACTCCCCAGTGCCGGCAGCACTCATGCAGCCCCAGACCATGACACTCCCACCACCATGCTTGACTGTAGGCAAGACACATTTGTCTTTGTACTCCTCACCTGGTCGCCGCCACACATGCTTGACACCATCTGAACCAAATAAGTTTATCTTGGTCTTATCAGACCACAGGACATGGTTCCAGTAATCCATGTCCTTAGTCTGCTTGTCTTCAGCAAACTGTTTGCGGGCTTTCTTGTTCATCATCTTTAGAAGAGGCTTCCTTCTGGGACAACAGCCATGCAGACCAATTTGATGCAGTGTGCGGCGTATGGTCTGAGCACTGACAGGCTGACCCCCCACCCCTTCAACCTCTGCAGCAATGCTGGCAGCAGTCATATGTCTATTCTGCAAAGCCAACCTCTGGATATGATGCTGAGCACGTGCACTCAACTTCTTTGGTCGACCAATGGCGAGGCCTGTTCTGAGTGGAACCTGTCCTGTTAAACCGCTGTATGGTCTTGGTCACCGTGCTGCAGCTCAATTTCAGGGTGTTGGCAATCTTCTTATAGCCTAGGCCATCTTTATATAGAGCAACAATTCTTTTTTTCAGATCCTCAGAGAGTTCTTTGCCATGAGGTGCCATGTTGAACTTCCAGTGACCAGTATGAGAGAGTGTGAGAGCGATAACACCAAACTTAACACACCTGCTCCCCATTCACACCTGAGACCTTGTAACACTAACGAGTCACATGACACCGGGGAGGGAAAATGGCTAATTGGGCCCAATTTGGACATTTTCACTTAGGGGTGTACTCACTTTTGTTGCCAGCGGTTTAGACATTAATGGCTGTGTGTTGAGTTATTTTGAGGGGACAGCAAATTTATGCTGTTATACAAGCTGTACACTCACTACTTTACATCATAGCAAAGTGTCATTTCTTCAGTGTTGTCCCATGAAATGATATAATAAAATATTTACAAAAATGTGAGGGGTGTACTCACTGTTGTGAGATACTGTATATATATATATATATATATATATATATATATTTATTTACAAAAAAAAGCTTTTATTTTCCTATATAAGGTTTCCTTTTGGTTAGATTTAAGTGTAGCATCATGTTTACTAGCTGCATTAATAATTATGTCAATGAAAAGTCTTTACAAGGTTGATAATAATAACGTGTGTGTGTGTGTGTGTGTGTGTGTGTGTGTGTTTTGTCTCCAACAGGCCCAGTGCAGCGCTGCAGGATTTCTCCCTGCTCCAGTCCGAATTCCCCGCATCAGGGTTAACTTAATGACCTGGAAAAGCAAACCTGTGAGTCAGTAAGCGTCCTCCAGTTAAACAGGACAGACACTTTAGACCCTAAATCGAAGGAAAATGTCTCCTTTGTTGCTGTGGTACAAGAGGAATAAAACCTGTATGTGCTTTTTTTTTGTGTGTGTGTGTGTGTGTGTGTGTGTGTTTGTGTGTGTTCCAGATCCCAGAGCGCAGAGCTGAGATCCTGCAGTCTTTGCGAATGCTGGCGCAGGATATTCACCAGGCCAGGAATGGAAGCCAAGCCGAATGTGCGCTCAAACTGCTGGGCTGCCTCGAGCACAACATCAACAACTACATACACACACTCACACAGCTCCACACCCAGGTACATTCTGCTTTTAACTCACACTTCAGCACTGATCTCTTTCTCACACACACACACACACACACACACACACACACACTGTTCACTGTTCACAATCGCCAAGCTGTTCTTTAGAAGCTCTTACCCGAAGCAAGGTACTAATTATTTATTATTTAGGGATTTCCACAACAGTGGTGTGGAATTCTGGATTTCAAAGCATGGTGATTAGACGTCTTTCGCTCTACCAACAAATATTTCCTGGCTTCCCGTAATCTCTGTTGATACGTCGCACCCTTTCGGCAACGTCGAGCCCAAGTGACTTCCTTCCCCAGGAAAGACTCGTGTTTTCTCTCATCACATCAACACTGTCATTTTCAGAGCAACACAACCATAACGTTTCTTGTAAGTGATTAAATTTAAAGAAAAATAGCGATGGAGAGTCTCTATATTAGTATACTGTATATTCCAAAATGTCATTTTTAGTGTCATGCCATTGATTAGGAACGTTTAAAACTGAACATAGGGATTAAGTAGAGACATATCAGGCACTGGACGGGGACCCTGGTGCAGACCCAGAGGTTACATCTCACGTAATTTGGAAACATCTGGAAATCCCTCAGGAAGAGCCAGAATTTGTGGGTGGTGATAGAGATGTCTTGGCTGATATTTTCCTATAACAGCACATCCTCAAGCCTTTTCCCCTCTTATAGCACAGCAATATACCAACGATTACGATTTAACACTTATTAAAGAACAACACGTCATACTTTTTATCCATTTATAGTTACATTTAATGCTGTGGAACGTCCAAGAAATGAGTTAGTTCCTGTTGTCACTTACATTATAGCAGCTATAAACACTCGGTCCCTCACCAGCCATCTCTTTATTCTCTCTCTATTCCCTCTCTTCAAGTTAACAAGACAAAAACTGCAGCTTGTCATATTTTGTTACCGAGAAACCGCAAAGAAGCGTAAACTCCTCTGTCCTGAAGACGTCGGAAAACTTAAAGTTACAGCTTCACCTCTGACCGTTACAAAGTGCTGACACTGGAGACTCCTTCCATACATGTTAAATAGACATCTGTAAACACATCCTTACATAAAACTTCAATCTATCAGTGAGTAAAAAAAAAATCTGTTTATGTGGAGCGTTCGCTGTACACGTCCC
>CM042536.1:22819403-22824403 GCA_023630585.1 Cranoglanis bouderius
TAACTCGCTCCAGTACAACACTACCGTTGCTAGCATGCACCACAAAATGTTTACATTCTCTTTATTTTTATTAAAAATATATATAATTTATATCTGGTCCACAGGTTAAAAGCCGTATTTCATATCCTATCAGTTAGCTATAAGTTATAGAAATGTCAATTTGGATGTGACTTTTTAAATATATTTTTTTGTTTATCGTATCCAGGTTTTGGACGATACTGTCAGAATATATCACGATACTTCAAGAAGTTTTCTCTATGTATCATGATTTCACGATATGTCCCACGATATTAAGTTTTGCAAGCTGAGGTCAGGACTTAAGCTTAGTACATAAACAAAATAGAAGAAAAACAGCGTCATCACATAATGTAAATAAAACAGTTTCTTAAATTAAGGTATGTTACAGTAATAAAGTGTTTACATCCTACAAACACAATAAATCCAGTTTAACGCACTACGGTTTCAGCGCTCTGTTAAGACGATTATGTGTCACACTATGAGATCGAGGCTGAATTTTACAACATATAACGTGTGATAACGTGTTCTTCGCATCGGATTACACGATGAAGATCCTCACGAAAGACGTACGATTAAAGAACACGAATACATTTTGCTCATGTCATCAGTAAGCGTGATCTGGAAATCAGCTTGTGCGGAAAACATTTATACTTTTATCCGGATTTACTCAGATTTGTTTCCAAAAAAAAGTTTTTGCACAGAAAACCTCAGTGCATTTGTCTATAATCTTCATACGCGAACTCCGAGTATAACACAACACGTAGCCTGAAGACGTGTGTGCGTCCTCATTCACGCAGCTAAGGAAGTGGAAGTGTGTTTGGTTTTTTTTTTTTTATTCCTAGATGACGGAGGCAGTGAAACTGCCTGAAACTTCCTGTCAACGCTCCCAAATTACATGGGGTAATGAGCAATAACAGGAAGTGAGGTCATATGGGATGGTGGGTTGTTGCACTCTGGTCACCGTGCACAGATATACAGCACAAAAAAAGTGATCTTTTCCTGAAAAGTGCGTTCCTTGTTGGCTTGTGCTGGCACTCATCACAATATCTTGGAATTTCACTTGGCTTTAAAGGAATGTTTTGGTAAACATTATACACCGTGTTTCCTTCATTCCAAATTTAGTTAAATTCTGCAGAGATCCCTGTGGGAGCTGAAAGTGGTTTGGCCCAAAAGTGCAACTGAGCATAAATGGTTTGATTCCCCCCAGAGTGAATAGTTAGAATACATGCCTACTCTGAAATGGTTTGGTCCGACAGCGTGCCCACTTTGTGAATGGTTTGGTCCGACAGCGCACCCACTTTGTGAATGGTTTGGTCCGACAGCGCACCCACTTTGTGAATGGTTTGGTCCAACAGGGCACCCACTTTGTGAATGGTTTGGCCCGACAGCGCACCCAGTTTGTGAATGGTTTGGTCCGACAGCACACCCACTTCGTGAATGGTTTGGTCCGACAGTGCACCCGCTTTGTGAATGGTTTGGTCTGACAGCGCAACCGCTTTGTTTGGCCCGACAGCACACCCGCTTTGTGAATGGTTTGGGCCAACAGCGCACCCGCTTTGTGAATGGTTTGGGCCGACAGCGCACCTGCTTTGTGAATGGTTTGAGCCGACAGCGCACCCGCTTTGTGAATGGTTTGGTCTGACAGCGTGCCCACTTTCTGAATGGTTTGGTCTGACAGCGTGCCCACTTTCTGAATGGTTTGGTCTGACAGTGCACCCATAGTTTTAATGGTTTGTACCAGGTGTAGTGTATTATCCATTATATATCCATTGTACACCCATTCTCTCCCAATGGGTTTCCTCACAAGGTGTACCCCAAGAGTGGTTTGGCCCGACAGTGCACCCCCAGAGCGAATGGTTCGTCCTGACTGTATATCCCTCATCTCCTTCCTCGTGAGTCTTCTCTGATTAGTGCTACCAGTGAGGCACAGCTCAAATCTTTAACTAACTGGAAAATGTGTCGACTCCGCTGGTTTGTAAAGTCGCTGCTCGGCAGAATCTGGCATCTCCAGAGTAATCCATCACACCACTTCTCACTTCTCCTTCTGTATGAGCCGCATTCTCGAAAATCCACTCTCTCAGTGACGCACAGTGCACGGCCGTGTGATTGCGGAGCTCGCCAAAACACCATTTTAATATCGTCATGTATAACCTCACGGAGGGCGTCACTGGGAATCAAACTCGGGAACCAAAACGAGAATTTAGCTTTAGCCAGCTGAGCTGTTTGGGTTCTCCAACGTGCCGCATTCCGTCCAACAGAGTTTTAACCAAATCCATACCTGGTTAAATCAAAGTGCCTGCGTTTATTTATTTATTTTATTTTGTGCTCTGCCTTTTTTTTTTTTTTGCTGAGTGTTTCTGCTTTATTTTAGGTCTGCCCGTCCGGCGTATGCGAGACCGGATGAGGCTGAGACGGCCGAGATCCAAGCTGGTGAACACATTTCTGGAGCATCGCTGAAGAGGACCTGTGTGCGGGTGAGAATCAGGAGAATTCTGAGAGTTCTGTACGTTAAAAAAAATTACACAATCAGAGTTTATAATTGTTATAAAAATGCCGATGATACCCACGAGATGATACCCACGAGAAAAGTGTATTGTGACGGATTAAACAACTCGTTAGTTGATGCTCTTCTCTCGCAGGTTCACACCGCACTGGACAGAGTGGAGCTTCCTCACCCATGGAGAATTACTTCCAGGCTGAGGCCTTTAACCTGGACAGAGTGCTGGACGAGTTCGAGCAGAACGAAGGTCTGTCACCTCAATTACGTCCTGCAGGAGACGCAGTTACACATTGTCCAGCACGAGTTTTTACTGCTTTATTACTATTCAAATGTTCATATTTCTGTGTTTAAAGGCAAAAATCATGCGTTCGGATTTGATGTTCTAGCCTGTCCTGAAGTTTTTAACTTGATGATTCTTGTCATTAAGGTTTGATAAAGACATTTGCCAATTTCCAGACTGCTGAAATGTCACCATCAGCTTTTTGTTTTGCTCATTTATGCCATTTAAAGCGCAGCTGTATCGCAGATTTACACAGAAATATCAGCGACAAATGGAAATCCTGTGTTTGAATACCGAACTGGTTGGAAGTCCAAGAGAGCAAAATGGTCTGTGCTGTCTGGGTGGGAGGGGCATACTCTCTCTTTCTCTGGCTCTCTCCTGTCAATCACAGCGACAGTAGCCACTCATGGGCGTCTATAATCTAATGTATATGGAACAGGGCGGATAGCACATTCCTCCACGTGTGTTGCGTCCACGTGTGTTGTGTATGATAATTTTCCTGTAACAGCACGCCCCTAAGTGTTTCATTCCTCTTAAACCACAGCAAATTGTTAACGATTGTAATTGTTACGTATTGAAGAACGGTGCGTCATACGTTTTATCAGTTTATAGTTACATTTAATGTTGTGGGACGTCTGCAAAACATGTTTGAAAATTAATCAACACTGACGTTCCTTATTTTGGGGAGAGTTCAAGGCAGTGTATGTTTTGCACATATATCTTATTACAGAAGGCAATCCCATAATTCTGTTCACCATAATAATAAAAAAAACAAAAAAACATGGAGGATAGAACTGTTTCTCTGACTGAGACACATGCTTAGCATGGTGCAGCTTGCTGATGCTGGTGGAAGCAGTCTAGCATGCTAAATGAGGCTAATTAATTGGGAATTAACATTTCCCAAAGGACTTTTGACTGTGTTTTTTTTTTTTTTTCTTGGAGATTTTAATTGATGTCGTAGAGCCAAGAACATGTACTTTACCAGGTTAAGGTCAAAAAGACTTGCTTCTAATTTTAACTTTTTGATTTATGGAAGCGGCTCACGTTCATATTGTGTATGTCTAGAGATGTAATTAATTTATTTTATAAGCACCGGAATGCAGATCAACCTCCTTTAGCATCTGTGTTAACCATTGTCCTCTGAAGATTCAAAGGGGTAACTCGCGAACACCCAAGTGGATTGGAAGAATAATTGTTGCGTTAAAATGAAAGTACGCCTGCATTTCTTTAAGTTAAAGAGGAAAGCCCTTCCACATTCCAAAACGGCTCTCATGGCAAGGACTTAATTGACCCACTTCTGTTCTGACCTCATTTCCCAATTTATCTGACATTTTTTTCATTCTTTCACCCGTCCTTCAGAACCAGTTCTTGTTCCTCGTTCTAATGTGTCTTTGTTGGTGTCACTTTTAGATGAAACGGACACCCCCACACTTACCGACGCCAAGTGGACTCAGATTCTCGCTCCACCAGCTCACCTCTTGTCCCTGAACCCAGCCTTGACTCATGCTGATCTCAGTCCACGAGACAGCCATCTCAACTTCAAACCTCTGCTAGAACCTTTGAGTTCTGGCAGCTCTTCCGTGGTGGAGGTAACTGCGCCTGATGTGAAGCAGGAACCAGAAACGTGGAGTGAAGAAAGGCCAGCGGATATCCACAGTCCCCCTTTGCTCCAGCCCAACATCGGCAAACTGGTCAGTGCTGACGGTCAAGCGGTGGATTCTCCTCCTGCCACTAGGACGGCGATTGAGAATGGGTGTCCTTCCAAACTAGAGTGCAACGGAGTTAGCGAGGTTCCTCAGCTGAGAGATGATCCAAATCCTCCTTCCACAGATCCACCCAGCATCCTGGACTTGGTTGCTGGTCAACAAAGGCAACAGCAGAATGATGTTGCTGAGCAGGACAAAGCCTGTTTTAATGATGCCAGTTTTTCAAATCCTGAGGAAGGGCTTGGCCGGGGGGAGTCGGGCTTGAACAATGGTGCCTTGTCGGTTGAGATGGAGTCCGAGGGCATCAAGGAAATTGGCGGAATGGACTATCATTTTGCTCTTCCAAACGGGGGCAATTCTGAGAAAGGGGAGAATGTACTGCAAGAACCTGGTAGTGGGACTCAGGAACTTTTAGTCAACGAAGAGTGTCATACTACAGACTCTATTCCGAATGGCACCGTCCTCAAGACAGAAAGCTTTGATCAAGACAAATTGG